>JAJMIG010000140.1:0-33206 GCA_030583365.1 Sugiyamaella japonica | reverse complement strand
GAGCAACGGGTCTGGGCAGCGCCCAGCCGCCGGAGGCAGCGCCCGGAGAGCGTGAAATGCATTTAGTATTAGTGCAGTCGGCAGGTGTGGGCCGCAGAAGATGAGATATAGAGATAGTCAGACATAAAAGGCAAACGTGAAAGAGACTTCGTGACAAAGATGCAAAAGAGAAGAAGCAGCGGGGTCGTGGTCTGGGTGGGGCCGGGGCTACCAGGCACGCGCTCGCACGGGCGTCGTGGCGTACGAGTCGCCTCCAGCGGTGACGGGATACTGGCCGTAGCTGGCTCGCATGGGAGACCCGTTGCTGAAGCCCGAGCTGTTGTTGGCCGTGTAGTATACAGTGCCGCCGGTGCTGGACGACGAGTTCGAGGGAGTAGCATAGTACGGAGCTCCTGCTGGGCCTCCGTGGTTGGAGGCCGTGGCCATGGGCGAAGCGACATTGCTGCCTGTCATGGGATCAATGATTTCCAGGGCCGCTCGCCGGCGAACGGGAGTGGTGCCAGCAGCAGCAGCCATCATCATGTTATTGCCAACGCCGCCGCCGACGAGTCCACGACCAGCGTTGCTGGTGTTGTAGAAATAGGTGCTGCCGTTTGCCAGCACGGTTCCCGTTGCTCTGGCCACTGGCGAGCCGGAGCCCGACCCGGATGCAAAGTAATAGTCCGGTGCAACTGTGCTATGAGGAGGCGTGGTCTGAGCAGCGGCACTCACGACATTGAAGTTGCTGTTGGGCGACGGGCTCGAGTCATCTAACATGCCTCCATATCGATACAGGTTGACCTCTTCTTCAGACAGAGCCGGGCAGAACTCGACGTCGTCTTCAACGTCAAATGTTCTGCCGGCATTGAAACGAGCGCCGGCTCGACTCAGCGGTTCGTTTGAATAGATCATGAAGTGTGATATGGTGTAGTGGTGTAGTATAGGGTAGTTATGGTGGTGATGGTGGTGTAGTCTTGGTAGCGTAGTCTTGGTAGTGATTCAGATGCTCGTGGTTGGAACTGGTTTATATATGTCCTTTGGTCCTTCAAAGTGCTATTTTAAAATTGCACAGCGGAGGTGATATTCTTATATAGAGAGGCAGAGGTATGCAATGGCGATGAAGAGTTACTGGAGAAACGCATACCAAACATGTGCGCAGTTATGGGATACGGAGACTGTTTACAGAGGCTGTTGGAATTTAGGGTGTTCAATCTGTAGTTTATTCGTAGTGAATAGAATGGTCAACAGACTGTAGTGATTTACGATCTTACGGATCTTACGGATGTTATGGATCTTAATGATCTCGACCTCGACCTTGATCTCACTACCCCTCTGCCTCACTGCCTCACTGCCTCACTGCCTCCTGAATCGATTACTTCTGAAACACTACCTCGATAACCCAAATATAATCACCAGCGCTGATACAGTGCTGTGCTGCAGCTCAAGCTCGTTTGTTACGCTCAACAGGAGGTCTGATGCACATACCAACCAATGTTTACCTCATTGGAGTGGTGGCTATGTATGTAAGTGGTTATATGTCTCCTATTTCGTGTGTATATACAGTAACGTAGAGCCCGAGCCCTGTAGAGCAATATTTCATTAGTCGGCAGTGGTGATGATTATGATATAACAACTGGCACACAGACAGCATCAACTGGTCAAGCCGCGGGGAGAGATGGCTCGGTGGACCTGGCACGGGAGAGCTCCAACTGTCATGTCAGCACCGTCCCACGTCTGGAGCTCCAAGCTCTCCGCGAAGCGGAGCAACGGGTCTGGGCAGCGCCCAGCCGCCGGAGGCGTGGCCCCCGGTCCAGTCCTATATAGTGATAATTCACTAGTTAGCTGTAACCACATAAATTATAGATCCAGATCAGGTATGAAATTAATAAACACACAAATGATCGTAAGGTCCCGGAGATTCATCTCTACCAGTCGTCCGCGACTGAAAAGACCACGAATACCGTTCTCGTTGGCCACGCAGACAAACCAACCGACAGAATCCCCATCATCACACCCGCTGGAACCCGCTAGAACCAGATTTGCTCCATCGCCTACAGGATTGATTCATCTCGGATCTCTGAGAACCGCTCTGTACAACTACTTATTGGCCAGAAGCACTGGCGGACAGTTTCTGTTAAGATTAGAAGACACAGACAGGAAGCGGCTGGTTCCAGGAGCCGAGGAAAACATATACAAGTCTCTTCAATGGGCAGGATTGAACTGGGATGAAGGCCCCTTGGTAGGCGGTCCATATGGTCCATACAAACAATCAGAAAGATCACACATCTACTCTCAATATGTAGACAAACTACTAGACTCTGGACACGCCTATCGATGTTTTTGCTCCCGAGATCGCTTGGACGCCCTGGCCGGGTCGGCTAGAAAATTGCATCCTCCTTCACTGGCTTCCTATGATCGTAAATGTTCTCATATCTCACCACAAGAGAGTTACGACCGAGCATTTACACACAAACAGCCCTTCACCATCAGATTCAGATCCCCGTCCAAGTATCCCGACTTTGACGACCTACTTCATGGACGAGTGTCGCTACAGACACAGATCAACTTTTCAGATATCCGATTCGATGACCCAGTGTTGGTCAAATCAGATGGTCTACCAACATATCATTTTGCCAACGTAGTTGACGACCATCTGATGAAAATCACCCATGTCATAAGAGGAGAAGAATGGCTTCCATCTACTCCTAAACATATGGCTCTATATTCAGCATTGGGATGGACTGCACCTCGATTCGTTCATATTCCTTTATTGACTTCGCTGACTGATAAAAAACTGAGCAAACGATCGGGAGATATGGACATTCTTTCAATGGCTCAACAGCGCAGCATTCTACCAGAAGCGTTGATCAACTTTGTCGCCTTATTCGGCTGGTCGCCCCCAAGAGACACCGTCGGAGTGACGATATCTGAAATCTTCACCTTGGCTGATCTGGTCGACAAATTCCGTCTAGACGGCTTAACCAAGGGCAATGCCAAGGTCGACGATAAAAAGCTCATGTATTTTAATGGCCATTTTTTCCGATCCAGATTAACCGACAAAGAGAAATTCAACCATTTGGTGAACGAGTGTCATGACAAGCAGATGGAAAATATAGCCAGCAACACTACTAACAGCGACATTCCATTGTCTTTCATAAACAGAGACTACACGAAAAAGATATTACAAGCATTTGGAGCCAAAAACCTCACCAGTATCATGGACTTTATGAATCGTAGCGAATACTTTTACACATTACCATGGAATAGCACAACTGCCAGAGAAAGCTTGGCTTTGCTTCAGAAAGACCCAGCATCAAAAGACATTTGTGCTGAGTTTGTCAGCCTTGTCAGCATCAACACCGTACCCGCCTCCACAGACACCGACTGGGCAGAACACATTTGTCAGAATCTCATCAATGACGGCCACCACAACAATTGGTCCAAGAAACAGATATTCAACGTCTTGCGCTATGCTCTTGCAGGAGGAGTTTCTGGCGTGGCCATTCCCAAAATAATGACCATACTTGGACCGCAAATCACCCATGCCAGAGCCGTCACCACTCTTGCCAACTTGTAAATAGTTCATCTAATATATATAAAATCTATCTATAGACAATGCTAGGTCTGTCTAAACGGTGACTGATAGCTTATTCAAAGCTAGGCCTGTTTAAACTGTTGCAAGGTCCTGATCGTCTGTAACACCGATAGCTCTTTCACGGCCGTTTCCGATATACTTTCTCCAGAATAAATACAACACACTTTCATGCGCTTGTGAAAAGGCAAATCTCTCAAAAGCTTTGGAGTCACCAAAAAGTACTGTGACGTATTCTCTGCGCACGCGATATTGACCATTAAATTGTGAACCATTCTTTCGTTACGAGGATCCATGCCTTGGTTGATCTCATCCACTACTCTGAATGGTGCCTTGGCTAGTCCCTGTAACGACATGAGATACAATGAAGTAGCTACAGACCGCTCTCCACCAGACTGCCGCTGAGAATTGAGAATCTGCAACGACGCCTCTTCCCGAAAGCTTACCAGAATTTCCAGCGACCATTCTTCATATAATTTGCTTTTTTTTTTCAATACAACCTTGCCCATGCAGCCAATTCGAGCGAACATCTCACTGAACTTTTCTGATACTTGGTCAATCAGACTCGTCACTTCGGGCTCCCACACCCGGGCAATCTCATCAATGCTGTTTTCAAGATCGCTGGTTTGACTTTCATGGTTCTGCACCTGCTCCTCCAGCTCGTCAATCTGACTTTGTAGGGCATCGCGACTCTCAATGATGTCTTCAACATTACCCATCTGATTTGCCGAATCAAGTTCCATCTTAGCCTTTAGAGCCTCAATGGCCATTTCAAGCCCATGCTTCGACCCATACTCGTCTGCCTTTGCTTGCAATTCATCGATTCTGTCGGCATCGAGACTTCTCAGCTGCTTCTTTAGTGCTTTGATGTCCTGAACAACCTGGAAGCCTTCTGCTCTAATATCTCGTTCTTTGGCTTCCAAGTGTTCATAACCTTTTTTCAAAATGCCGGTATAAACGCGTACCTGATGAGCCGAAACATTCTTCCGAAGGTCCAGAACAGTCGATTTGGACGTGGTATCCATTTGTTGGCCAAGAATCTGACTGAGCCGACTGCATTCTGTGGCTAGATTTCTACAAACGGTATCAATCTCCTGTTTAGCTTTTTCAAGATCCTGCTCAGTTTGCGGAGGATCAGCCTCCATCCCAGCAATTTCCTCAGTATGACTAGCTATCGTACTCGCTATCATACCTTGCTTCTTAATACTCTGTTCAAGCTTAGCCTTTGTTGCCCGCAATTGTGCTGCACGATTGTCTAGTTCTGTTCCCTTCGAATCCAGCTCAGCCAGTTCGTCCTGAAGTGTTTCAAGACCCTCATCAGCAGCTAATTTGTCTTGTTGATATCCTTCCAGCTGACGCATGATGTCAGGGATCCGAGACTCACTCCTCACGGGAGCCGAAAAAACACCTTGCCAATATGTACCCTTGAAAATTCGCGAAGAACTGCTATATAATCTTCTGCCATACGATGACCGACCATATTGAACAACCTTTTTTCTATCCACACATCTGCCCAGAAACTGCGAAGCCTCCAAGAAGCTTTCTTTATCTTCAGTGATTGGACTAGTGATTGTATAAGGAATGGCATGAACCTTTTCAGTCATACATAACATATTCAATACTGCGGGCGCTGCATCGAGCAGATCAATTAGATATCCATCAAATCCATTATCAAGCAACACTTTCCGAGGTATAGGCTGCTTATGATCTGCGGGCTTTTTGAGTCTGGCACCAGAATATTCGACAACATTTACACTCAAACCAAGCCCATCAACGATTTCCCTTGTAAATGTCAGATAATCTTGTCTTGATTCACAGACAAAGCAGCTCATTGTACTCATTGAGAACAGTGAACCAATGATCATATCACACGAAAGATCCTTGATATTCAACGACAGAAGAGGCGGAGCATGTACAGTCTTTTCAAACTTATCAGGGTTCTGTTTGATAAATCTCAGAGCATCAACTATCGCTTTCCCCTCGCCTTTCATCCCCAGGCGCTCAACAAACGTCTGTCTCTGCTTCGAGATATCAGCCAGTTCTGTCAGTTGATTCTCAAGTTTGTTTATCTCGTCTAACAGTGACTTGCTTTCATTCAAACTATTCATAACCTGTTCCCTCTTGGTTCTCTGTTTGTTTCTGTTTTCTGTCTGCAATGCACGGACTTCTCTTGTTTCGGAATTGGCTTTTTCTAAATCCCCCTCAAAGTTTTCCCGTTCCATGTCTGCCTGGCTCTGTTTCAGCCTAGCTACAGTAACTTTCAGCTTTTGCAAATTCTCCTTATAAGATTTCCCTTTCCTAATTATTCCGTGGATGCTGTCTTTCTGCAACGAAACGTCGTTTGTCAGCTTAGAAATTTTCCTGTGCAACATCTCAAACTTCTTACCCAGATCGTCAGCTTCGTTTTCAGTGGAGTCTAAATCTTGAGAAGTTTGGTCGACACTTTTCTGTGAATTCTCGAGTCTTGGTTTGATTAGTTCATCCTGATTCTTTGCTGCCTCGATTTCTCGACGACATTCATTCAAAGCATCTGACAGCTGGGTGCGGCGAGCCGTGAGATCATTCAATTTGCACAATGGAATTGTTTCTCTTAGCAGCTGATATTCTGTCTTTAGATTAGCATAAGCTACGACGGAATCCACTCGGTGATTTTTATCCACCAAATCGGCCCGCAAATTCTCTAATCTCGCTTCATTTTGGTATCTAGTTCTAGCCAGCACGTCGAGCTTGGCACTTAGCTCAATCAATTTCTCGTGACGGCTCAAAAGGTCGACGCTGCCAATAGCTTGCTCAGTGGACTTTAAACGCTCGTGAGCGTTCAGCTCGGCAAAATCAGAAACTTTTTCCTGAGGCAGAAACTGACACAAGTTGTCGACCTGTATTCTCAGCTTCTTTGTCAGCTCCTGGATCCGTGGATAGGGTACTGAGCTGCCATTGATCGTCCATTTGTTGAGCTTCTGCTTACTGAATGTCCT
Source organism: Sugiyamaella japonica (assembly GCA_030583365.1). Lineage (NCBI taxonomy): Eukaryota > Fungi > Ascomycota > Dipodascomycetes > Dipodascales > Trichomonascaceae > Sugiyamaella > Sugiyamaella japonica. Next base: position 26,660 of record JAJMIG010000140.1, on the reverse strand, counting down.
CGTAATTAGGTAGTTGTTTTTCTCGCTTTTGGGTGCCTTGAGCTCGATCTCTATAGTAGCCAAATCACAGCCTGTTTTTATGTAATCCTCGAGTTTTCTCGCTCCTAGATTATCTGCCTTGCCTCCTAGACCCAGACATAAAGCAGCAATCAGAGTGGATTTGCCAGTACCGTTTGGCCCAATAACCAAGTTCAGCGAGTTTCCTAGTCGATATTCAACATGATTGTACACGACGAAATCCTTCATCACTACTCGCAGCACAGCTCCGGGAGCATATTCGTCTGATAGTTAGTTGGCTGTTCTAAGCGGCGAAACAAACGATTACTCACCAGGTCCTCTGGGTTCATCTGCGCCAACTTGTGTAAGATCCGTGCCATCTTCTATGCCATCTTCTATTGGCACTTCAGGCTCATTTTTCGGGTTGATGTCTTGGATCTGCCCAAAGTCTCCTTCATCATCATCGTCTATCGAGATTGCCGGGCGCCGAGAAACCTTTCTCCGTTTATTCCGAGAGCCGCCGCCGCCGCCATTCGACGACACTCGGTACGCTGCTGTCTTTACCGCCATAGGAAACTAATCATCCCTCAGTTGTTTGTAGATGAAGTAGCGATTCACACGCGTAATTAACTGGTGCATATATAATAGTACGCGATCGAGAATTGCCGCATGAGCCACCATCAGCCGCACTGGCTCATGTTGAACCATCTTCACATCTGACCTCATTATTTAATTATCATCTCCTCCATGTCTATCGCTTGCCATGGAATCTCCTGCTCCAAGACGAAGCTCCAGAAGAATTCAGAGTCTTCATCAGGACCAAATTAAAACCGAGTCTGCTTCGACACCAATTGTACCGAAGCGAAATGATAGGAAATCCCAGGCTCGTCGTAGTGGGTCAGCTACACGGACGACTCCTACACCAGAACCATTGGCACTCGAGCCATCGAAATCAAAGTATCCTTATAAAGTAGTAGAAGGAACGCCTATATCTGAACAGACTCCCGACTACTCACTACTGAAACATCCACTACCTGTCGAAGAATGTCAGTCGTTATCCTACTCGATTGAAAAGTCTCGAAATAGCTGGCTATTAGGAAGTATGTTTGACAAATTCTGGACAAGGCCCCCAAGAGGCCGAAAACTGCCTGCTGGAGATGCCAATGCTCGAGAGAAAATGAATAAGCTATGTGAATGCAATATGATCATGGGTCCTCATATCTTTGATGTTCGGCTGTTTGTAGTAAAGGATGAGAATCCTGAAGAGGACAGTGAGGAGGAGCAAGAGAATCAGCAAGAGAATCAGCAAGCAGGTGGCAGCATGAGCATGCCGTATACTCCAGTTCAGTCGATGTCTACGCCAGTTCAGCCGATGTCTACGCCAGTTCAACCGGTGTCTACGGCAGTTCAGCCGGTGCATACGCCAGGTCAGCCGATATCCGTGCCTGCTCAGATAACGCCTACACCCGTACCGCCTGCTCCAACCATTCCTCAAGGTACAGCTTCTCAGCAGACACCCAATACTCAGAATGCGCCTTCTCCACCACTACCACCATCAGCGAATACTAATGTTCAACAGACCACTACAGCAGGTGTTCCTGTGCCTTCAGCAGCGTTGCAAAGACCGGCGGTGCCATCTCCACAGAAACCTGCAAATCAATCCCAAATACAACAGACACCGACGGTTGGGGCAGCTCCTGTTCAGCCATCACCATCATCCGTGCCTGAGAGGCCTCGAAACCCACCGATAGTTGGAGCAGCCCCTGTTCAGACATCACCATCATCCGTACCTCAGAGACCTCCAAATCTACCGACGGTTGGGGCAGCTCCTGTTCAGCCATCACCATCATCCGTACCTGAGAGGCCTCGTAACCCACCGATAGTTGGAGCAGCCCCTGTTCAGACATCACCATCATCCGTGCCTGAGAGGCCTCGAAACCCACCGATAGTTGGAGCAGCCCCTGTTCAGACATCACCATCATCCGTACCTCAGAGACCTCCAGATCCACCGACAGTTGGAGCAGCCCCTGCCCAGCCATCACCATCATCTGTACCTCAAAGACCTGTAATTGCCCCACAACCGCCTGTGGTGGTCAGAAATCCTACAATTGCACCCCAGCCGGCACCCCAGCCGCCCCCACCTGTTGCGCCTAGACCTCCAGTGACCGCTCCAGAGCCAATAACCAGTCCCAATAATCAGGCTACTATTATCAAATTACAATACATTGCAGCCAGGGACCCCTATTTAAACGAACTTATGAAGATTGTCGCTTCAGGAAAAGCATCGCCACAGCAGATTGGTTCTTTTCAGGTATACATCAATCGAGCTCGTAGTATGCCAATGCCTCAAGAGTTAGTGGCCAGACAGCTTAATAATTATCAACAGGTACGACCCCTGGCTCCACAGCAAAGGCAGACTTATCCTGTGCGACCTGCCAAGCCTCCTAGACCTCCAAAGCCGCCCAAGCCACCAAAGGCACCTAAGCCACCCAAAACACCCAAAACACCCAGGATGACCAAACAACTTGATCCAAATAAAAAGGCTCGCAATAACTATACTTTGAAGCGGACCTTGAAGCATATTATTATTATTTTTGAATTCAAGGACAACCCTGCAGATAGATATGTTCTTCCAAAAGATTCGATCATAGAGATTCTCCCGAATGGAGAAATGATGGTTTCATTTCTAGCCACAAAAGAGGTCACGCCTGAAAGTGGTTCGAAAAAGGCATCATCGGCTAGGTCCAAAAGGCGAGCACACGAGCCATCACCACCTCAGGTGGCTCCTGAGCCGATTCTATATTTCACTCCGTTGACAATTGCAGTTCGAAATATACCACCTCGCTCTCTACAGATTGTTGAAAAAGGTGTCAATCGGCCCAAAAAGGTTATAAAGAGAATGGAAGAAATCCTGAAAAAGGGAACTCGTACTAAAGATCATTCAGTATGGTATCAGATTGATAGGTCTGATGTGGATTTGATCGACTCACTTGATGAAGGTCCTAAGCTTCCTGAGGGGGCTGTGATTGCTCCACGTAGACAATACCGAACGCGGAAAAAGAGGGAAGAAGAAGGGGAAGATGAGAATTCGACGAAGAAGCCAAGAAAGTCTCGAGTCAGTGATGTGATGGTTAAAAAGGAAGAGGGTGATCAGAACGATCAGACCGATCATAAGAGCAATGGGCACAATGACATTGAAAAAGGAGCTTTAGTAAATGAAGAGAGGAGTGAGAAACGTGAGGATCCTGAGACACGTGAGAGACCTGAAGATACTGAAGAGAGGAGTGAGAAACGTGAGGATCCTGAGAAACGTGAGAGACCTGAAGATACTAAAGAGAAACGTGAGGAGGAACGCAAAGAGGAAAAGAGTAACGAAAAAAGTAAAGAGCAAGAGCCTCTAGTGCCTGTTTCGAAAGCTGACTCCCAACCTGAAAAGGCAAATGAAGGTGATACCATGGACGTAGACGATAAATAGCACAACACTAATTCAGGGGTAGATATAGTTCCAGAACCCCTGCCCTTATCGCATACCTCTGTCTCTAGAGCAACCGCGGCAATCCCAATATAGTAATATAAAAACAATTGCCAACCCTAACATCTCACGACCATCTTCACGCGTCAAATGTCCAATCTTTGATCTGTTTCCCTCTTCACAGACTGCTGCTGGCCGTCAAACCAACATCCATGGCTACGTTACACTCCAACAAGGAGAATCTGGTTACGTTTCGCGGACCAAACACCCCGTCTCAGAAAAATGGTCTTGGCCCATCAACCACTAAAACATACCGAACTCCAGCCGGAGTAGCAGGTACAGTTAAAACTCCAGCAACTACAAGAGTTCCTTTAGGGGGCAAAGATAGGAATGCCCACATCACGAATAATGCAACGACGGCTACAAAACAGTTTGCAGGCTTGGGTAGTGCCACAAGTAAAAGACAGACTGTTGCTCGTCGTAAATTGACCCCTAGGACTCCAAGTATTGTGAATAAGAATGCCGTACCGACGCCTGTTGGTGATAATTCACAGGCAGAAGTTGTACAGACTCAGGCAGAGCTGCAACAGCCAGTTATTGACTATGGATATGTGGATGTCGAGACGATTCCTCGCAAACCATCCCCAGTTCCTGATCTGCCACTCGACCATATTGATCTTGACTATGACTACATCTCCAAAGCGTCCAAAACAATGGTGTTTATTGACAGGCCGAAGAAACCGTCAAAGTGGAACGATCTCGATCTACCATGGGAAGATTTGATAGATACGAAATACGACACAGTGCCGCTGCCGGATTTGACCATTGACAAAGACGATGAAGATGACGAGAGGACCATTGCTGTGTCGTCACCACCTCCTCCCGTGAAATCTCGTCGACCCGTTTTTACTGGCTCTGTACCCAGCCCACTATACTTTAACAAGCCTCTACCACGTCCAACTTCCCACCGAATGCCCGATTACATGGCGCCCACGAAATCAGCTCAAGCCAAACAGCAGCGAGCTCCTGCCACTACATCCACGCGCCGTCCTTTGACCAGAGCAGGTCCTCTAAGTCAAGTCAGTTCCAATCAGATGAATAGTGTGCCTCCCGAGTTGGAGGTGTCAATAGATGAGATAGCGCGCTCATTAGAGCTTTAGCTTTAGTATTGATCTATATTACGACGTTATGCCACCTTATTATTATTATATTATTATCATTGTTATTCACAGATATTGGCTCTCGTTTCGCTCACACGTGTCTATTAATTACATGGTATTACAGTCTGGAGGAGCGCCGCCAGCTTGGAACTGAGGAAGATCATCAGGGTTATCGTCGCCGTCTTCGGACTGCTCCGCCTGAGGTAGCGGTCCCGTATGAACAGCGTAATCGACATTGTCAACATCCTTGGGAAGGATATTTAAAGGCTTTTGGGGCTTTGTCGGTAAAAGATCTTGGACTCTCCGTACTTCAGAGGCCTCTAGACACCAACCATTTTCAGGGAACTCGATATTTATCAGTAAATATAGTTGACCACGTATATCCGAGCCCTTTTTAGGCATCCCCTCATTTTTAACAACAAAATATTCTCCTGGCTTGGTGACGGTTCCGGTAGGAACTGTGATTTCAATGCCTCGTCCGTCTAAATGCTGCACAACGACCCTTGTGAACCCACAAAGAGCCTCTGCTAATGTGATTGTGATTGTAGCATGAAGGTCGTCGCCTTCTCGAGTAAACGTATCATGTGGTTCCACTTCAACATGGAATATGATATTTCCTGTTTCCTTGCCATATGCTTGATCGGCTGCTCCTTCAAGAACAATGCTATGACCATGACGAGATCCTCTTGGCACATATACTTCCAGAATGGATTTTTCTTCACCAACACCTGTTCCATGACATCTTTTACATCGATCTTTCTCCTTGATTATTTCTCCCTTGCCATTGCAATACTGGCATTCCACATATTCATTACTGACGACTCCCGGCGCTATTCTTCGTAGTTTCTTGACCATGCCCTCACCGCCACACGTGCCACATTTCTTTGGCTTGGCCTTGGATCGCGCTCCGGTTCCTTTGCAATGTTTACACAGAACGTCTCTACTGGAATTCATCTTGAATACTCTGCCTTTGTAAACATCTTCTAACGTGACTTTTATAGGAATATTAGCATCGTCTGTACGGCCCTTCTTATGTCCTTGGGCTCTACCTCCATTAGTATAACCATTTCTGTTAGTATGGCTATGATGGCTCCTAGGATCGCCATTAGGTCCTCCTCCTGGAGTAGGGCCATTACCATTTGGCATGAATCCAAAAAATTGGGCAAAATCATCTGCTCCAAACATATCGTCGTACGCATCTTCTCCTTCCCAAGGCCGCTGTTGTTGACCATTACGTCCCAACCCAAACTGGTCGTAGCGCTGTCGTTCTAGATCATCCGACAGAACCTCGTAAGCCTCTGAGATTTCCTTGAACCGCATCTCTGCCTCTGATCGTTCGGATTCGGCCACCTTATCTGGATGATATGATAATGCCATTTTTTTATACGCTTTGCGGATATCGCCTGTTGAGGCGTCCCTCGTCACACCAAGCACTTGGTAATAATCCATTCTAATCGACGTTAGATAATTTCTATTCGCGACTTTGTGAGGGGTATCCGTAGACCCCTTCGCCCCCTGACCGCTATTACATACATGACTTGTACCGCTAATATGGATATGAGAGCGGATACTCACACACGCACACACACTACGAGGCTGAGTTGATAATACCGATGCGCGTGATATTTTAGTCAACTAAAGGCTGGTGAAACGGGTGGCACGGGTTGGTCGATATAGGTGATGGGTGCTGAATGCTCGACTATGAGGAGAGTGATATTGATTTTTCGGTGGGTAAGGGACCCTCGCGCATCGTGAAGCGTACGGTGAATATGCAGGGTATTATTATCTTAAACAATGTCTAGGAACAAGAATGAGTTCAATTTCTTTAATAGGTGATATTAGTAAGACAGACGGATTAGTCTGAGGACGAATTAGCTCGAGGACGAATTATTTAGAGACCGGATGTAGTAGGCTTGATTTGTAGGTTATAATATACGATTAGAAATCGACTGGTGGGGCTGGGCGCCGCACCCAGTTCAATAGGATCTGGAGCTTGAGCTTGAGCTGGATCTCGAATCATTTCATAGACAAGTGCTATGTACGGGTACATGGAACACCTGTGCCAACAATTTTATAAAAGTACCGACTGGAATGAAGACAACAGCTATGCCAATATTATAGAAACGGCTAGGAATCTCATTGATTTCGAGATTCCCGAAGGCGCCAGCTTGAAGGTGTCGTCTCAAGCATCCACAAACTCATGTACTTCATACACGTTATCGAACCTTGGAATGGTCAATGGCTCAGTGGCCTACTTATATAGCTCCAGACCGTTGACGACAATACTACCAAGTAAAGAAATCTCGCTACAGGATATAGTATCAGGGTATCGAATTCTGCAACCTCTGAAAGCTCCACCGGATCCAATCTATTTACAAAAATGGCACTCGGGTGTACGAGTTGACAAAAAGGATACATTGCTCTACGGTCGACTGTTTCTGCCGGGAAACTCCCTGGAAGCGTTGTTTGTACGAAGATTGTCTCCCAAATCTCAGTTAATGGTCATCTGTGTCAGTGATACACAGATCAAAAACAATGGCGCAGTTACGTTGAACCTTCAGCAGGATAACGGCAAGTGGAGAAATGAAATCATTTATAGTACATATGAGTCACTGGTCGGATATCGTGGGCTGTATAATATCTCATTTGATGATAACTCGAGCCGAGATAATCGACGGTTGCTACCTCCTCCAGTATCCAGACTGGCGTTTGGCTTGGAAGTCTTTTATGGAGTGTCCAGTAAAAGCCCTGGGTTCTCCACAGCTCTGAGATACACTACCCAATCGGCATACACTGGCACTCCCTTGACTCTGACTCTAATGTCCAATCCATTAATGGGCCATATTTCGGCTACTTATGCTGTGCGAACCACCAGTGCATCGTCATTTGCCAGTAGATTTGATTTCAACGTTTATTCGTATATTAGTGATTTATCCATTGGATGTGAGATCTGGCGAAGAGGGCCAATTAATGCCAAAGCGGCTCGTGGCGGGGTCGAATCATCGGACGATTTCTCCGGGGTGTTTAAGGCAAGCACCAGCCTCAGTTCTCAGAAGCTCCGGTTTCTCTGGGAAGGACGGTTCAAGGATTTGTTAGTCAGTACAGGGGCAGGTATCAGTCTATCACCCAAGACTCCATTAGCAACTTCTCTAGGCATTGAATTTCAATACTCGTCATAATAAGTGCTTACCGACTCTCAATCATAATCGCACAGCTCTTACTCGACTCTTCAAAATCAGTTGTTATCTCTTCTTTCCTGCTGCATGATATGCACATGTCCCTGCATGATTGCAAAACGATGCCAGATAATGACGCAATCGGTAAATAATAATCATATAAATAATATCTGTCTCTCCAACATTACCAAGCGAGGGGTGATCTGTCGGGATCTTGGATCTTAATCTTATCCGTGCATCATGACGAGGTTCACATATATAGAGGTATACAGCCAGTCCATTTCTGTTGAACACAAAAAATGCCACCTGAAAACAACTACTCCAAAGTCCAGTACGAATCGATTGTTGAGGAACTGGATGATTTAGAACCAGATCATCATCTGTTAGCAAAGGGTCATGTATTCGACGATCCGGTAGTGGCTGATTATTATAGAGACCTGTACGAGAGCACCCAGTATGAAGGTAGATTTCATTTCGAACCTGGGTTTAGTTGGGAACCAGAGGAGGAGAGAATTCTCGTCAAGAAAACAGATTATCGTGTTACACTGGTAGCATTCATATTATTTGTGAGCTTGGACATTGATAGAGGCAACCTATCTAATGCACTTTCAAACAATATGCTTGACGATTTGAACCTGACCACTGATGATATGAATCTGGGAAGTATAATAAACCTTTTATCATTTCTTTCGGTAGAGCTACCATCACAGGTTCTATCCAAGAAATATGGGCCGGATATCAGCATTCCAGTGCAGATCTGTTTATTTTCCATTGTGGGCATTTCACAGGCATTTCTAACTGGCAAAGCTGGATTCTACATAACAAGATCTTTACTGGGCCTGTTGCAAGGATCGTTTATCCCCAACATATGTTTATGGATGTCATACTTTTTCACTGGAAAAGAGCTGCCTACTAGATTGAGTTATTTTTATATAGCCAATCCTTTCACCAGTGCAGCATCAGCGCTGTTGGCGTATTTTATTTTGCATTTAGATGGCTATTATGGAATCAGCGGATGGCGATATATCTTTGCAATTGAGGGAACCTTGACACTTGGAATCGGGTTGTGGGCATTCTCTCAAATGGTGCCTTCTGCGGTTCATAGTAAATCTTGGTATACCCACCGAGAAGAAAAGATCATGGTGAATCGCATTCTAAGGGATGACCCTAGCAAGGGGGATATGAACTGTCATGAAGCACTTAGTTTTGCTCATCTACGCAAATCCCTGGCCGACTATGATATCTGGCCTATATATCTTGTTCGTTTCTTGTGTGATATTAATGTGAAGCCCATTGCACGATATTTATCGTTGACATTGAGGGAACTTGGGTTCTCTACTCTAACTACCAACCTACTTCTTATTCCATCTTCCCTGGCAGGCATCTTTACAATGCTTGGAGTTGCATATCTATCAGAAGGCATAAATCAGAGAGGACTAGTTATCATGCTGGGACCGTTATGGTGCATCCCATGTCTATTATTACTACGTTACTGGCCTGCCGCAATGGTGGAAACATGGCCGACATATTTAATTATGATCGCGGCCTTGGCTCATCCCACAGGAACGGTTCTCACCGTAACATGGTGTTCCAGTAATGCCAGCTCCGTCAGCACTAGGGCCGTTTCGGCTGCCGTCGTGAATATGTTTTCTCAGACGGCTGGTATTTTCGCTGCTCCAATTTATAGATCAGACGATTATCCGCTCTATAAAAGAGGCAATTCCACCTTGCTAGTCTATAATATTGCTGCTACTATTATGTGCCTAGTTGCAAAGCTTTACTACATGGTACGAAATCGTCAAAAAGAGAGGCTGTGGAACCGCATGTCCGCAGAGCACCAGCAAGAGTATATCAAGACCACCAATGATAAGGGTAACAAAAGACTTGATTTTAAATTTGTCCACTAGACTGTTAGTTTTATTTATTAACCAATGTACGATCCCTCGCTTATCGGAAATCGCTTATCGGTACTCACATATCGCCGATCCCCCTGAGTTTAGCCGTACGGCCGATCTTAAAATATCTCATGAACTAATCGTCGACTGCTATTACGCAATTTCTAAGGCCACCCCGCGAGCCGGCTTAAATAAGCTAATCCAGTAAGTCTCCGGCCATTCAGCGTCAACCTGTAGGAGATTACACCTAAAGCAGCAAATGATGGATTGACAGATGGATATTCACCATTAGGTTGGCTGTTGGCGACAGTGCGGTATGTAAAATGTATACAACTACTTATATGAATCGCTATCCAGTAATGATAGTTTAAAAAATTATAGACTTCTAAATGACACAAATAGATCCTCCCAAGCGTACAGAGCCAGTAAAGTCGGTTGCCATTATTGGAGGTGGGGCGTCCGGTGCCATTGCACTCGACAGTCTTATCAAAGAGGGAGTATTTGATAAGATCACCGTTTTTGAAAGACGTGATGTGCTGGGAGGAGTGTGGCATCTTGATAGGGACCCCGATAAGTTGTCAGTGACTCCAGGAGCCCCTGAAGATAAACTAGACCCACCTTTACCGATTCCGGATCAGCTACTGGCCAGTGCAGACGAACAAGTGTATACTGTAAGATCCCCTCAGCAAAGGTATTATCACACCGCTTCATTCGATGGTATGAGAACAAATATTCCCGAGCGTATTATGACATACTCGGATGACCCACATTGGAAATTTCTCGATCGACCAGGCAAGGATACATTTACAAGTGTTGCCGCAGTTAGCGAGTATATTGAAGATTATTTACGTCGCCATGAGGAGCATATTGTTCTACGTACCACCGTAGAGGATATTTACAAGGATTTTGAAAGACCCAATAGTCCATATAAACTGGTATTGCGGACCGAAACTGATGATAAGGATGCCAATGGTCGCTTACTCGATAAATGGTGGTCTGAAACCTACGATGCAGTCATTCTAGCCAACGGTCACTATCATGTGCCATATATCACACCGGTACCAGGAATAGATCAGGTATTCAAAGATTTTCCTGGAGTCATTAGCCATGCCAAGACGTTCAGAGATCCGAATGTGTATAAAGATAAAAGAATCATAGTGGTAGGAGCTCGTGCGTCAGCCATCGATATCTATAGACTGATTGCGCCAATCACAAAACATGTTTACAGTTCAAGGAGGTCACCGAATCTGTTTGTAGCAGATCCCATTGGGCCCAATAACGAGATCAAACCAGTTATTGACCGATATGAAATATATGAGGAAGGACACGAAAAGAAATTTCGAGTAGTGTTTGCCGATGGTTCGGTGGTTGACAACCCTGATGAAGTCATTTATGGAACAGGCTTCAGATTCTCTTTTCCGTTTCTGAAAAGACTCATACCAGATTTCAGTATTGGGAATATCATTCCTCTGGCATATCAACACACATTCTATATACCCGACCCCACCCTGGCTCTGGTAGGAGTGCCAATCGATGGGCTGAGTTTCCGAGTATTTGAATATCAGGCCGTCCTGGTGGCAAGGTTCTTAGCAGGTAATGTATCATTACCACCTGTTGAAACTCAGAAGAAATGGATAAAGGATAGATTCGATCAATTTGGCAACACGCGACAGTATCATTCTATAGGAGTCGATGCAGCATTGGTATATTATGACGATTTAACGGCAATTGGCGGCGGGGTTGCACCAGTTGGCAAAACCGGGTCCCGCTCGTTTCCGGTAATATCACCAGAGGATGTAGAGACACTAAAGCAGGAGAGAGAGAAATTGCGTAAATTTTTCAACGAAAAGAAGTAGACACAACAGTGATCGCCATCCCTCATGCAGGGGGCAAGATAAGATAAGTCTAATGCATCTGGTTATGTGTGATGGTTTTAAATAATTCTCTAGATGTTCAAATACAAACACGTTTTGAGCTCTTCAGCAGTCGCCAGAGTGACAAAGGTGCCAATGATCCATCTGTCCTCCATGTCCCAGACCCTGCGTTGAAAATACTGCATAAGCAGGGTCTGCAAGTGAAAATCCGGACCTACCGCTACCTCTACACTTGGTCAATACAGAATTGCTTTCTATGCTTCCTGCCATAGATTCTATGAATTATTTGTATTATTTTGCAATATAAAAAAAAAAAAACTGAGGACAGCCAAAATGCGCCCCACACGCCGCACAAAACCCTGATTCGAATTCAATTTTCAAATCTCTTGAATCATCTCAGCCAGCTCTACTCGCACAGCAAAAGTTCAAACAAAACATAATTCAGAATGGTTAAAGTTACCTTGGTTGATGACGAGACGGTTGAGATTCCTCCTGCCGATGAGAAAATTGTTGAAGAAAATGATGCCGACTTCACTGACACCGACAGTGAGGTTTCCGATGACGAATTCGAAGACGATGATTTAGAAAATGAGACTATTCTTGATCGTATCGTTGCTCTTAAAGAGGTTATTGCCCCTCAGTACCGAAACTCCATTGCTTCAACTATTGGATCTATTTATAATGGTATCTCATCATCTCTTCTTTTTGGTGGAAAGGCTCTTTGGATTGTCACCACCTCTTCATTACTGCTGGGAGTGCCATTGTCGTTGTCAATCATCAGTGAACAGCAACTAATTGAAATGGAAAAGGAGATGAAGTTATCACAGTCTACCAATGAAGTTCTTGCCCCAGGTGCTGAGCAGGGATTCCAGGCTCCTCCTCAACAGTAGACAGTGGTGAATTCACAACGTGAGAAACGCACAATATTACAACCGTTGCTTTGTTTAGTTTCAAGTATTGTAGATTCATGTCTTTTGATTCATGTTTTTTTTGCTTTATTGTACATATACATATATTATAAAATGATCACGAAGCTTGTCTTTTTGAAAATAAGTCAATTTCTTATGTTTATATAAATTGGATCTTTGTAAAACAGAATAGTCTTCACTTAACATTTTTGTTAAGATGCACCTGGAATAGTATGCTTCGTGATGACCTGGATGTTAGGACTGCCGCCTCTAGGACTCGACTGGGCAATAGCAATTCGATTATTTTGAATATCATAAACCGTATAGAAAGCACGAAGCAGATTGTCTCCAATTAAAGCAAAGTCCATTCCGGATTGAACCTTTTCGATTCCTAGATAGCACGAGTTTGGAGGAAACGCGATTTGGGCAACTAATGGGCTCACTATAGTCTCAATTGGCCACAAAAATCCATAATTCGGCACATGAATCTCAATAGATCCAAAGTTTAGATTCAGGTTGTTAGTAATATTACAATCACAATAGTACTTCTGACCAATTGTGAAAGAAGGATTGGCGTTCAAAGCCTGATAAATCTGTTGAACAACATCGCTATCAAAGTACGACAGAGATGTTCCCGAATCTAAGATGGCTACCTTGGGCTTCGATAGAAGTTGTCTTTTATCAAGTCCATCAGTAGTAATTCCTTGCAAGGTAATACCCAAATGCTTTGGATGTGTTATAGGTAATACTCTTAAGGCACCGAAATACTTGCTAGTATCGACACCGCCAAATAGAATCGTCCCACTTTTTGAATTCAAATCATTAAGATAAAGTGAATAGGCCGCAGAATTGATGTGTCCCTCGGATGCCAATCTCATGGGCAGGTTTTCATAAGCATTTCCGGTTCGGTAGGTAATTTCGGCTTGTGGTCGGCCAATGCCAATGATTCCGTTGGCAGTATCGGCAACAGTGGCCAGCCCAATAGAAAGCGAATTGAGCGTTATTCCACCAATCTGAAATTTGTCGGTACCCCATGTGCCTTTGGTGTTACCAATACCGTATTGAATCTGAAATGAGGTTCCATTGGACTTGAAAGTTTTCGACGCTGAAGGATTGAAAATGGCCGTGGGTCTCCTTTGACCATTTCCAGCCATCTTAGTATTCGGCGTGAACACCCAAGTATCAGATGATCCTGTGTCAAGCAGAAGACTCAGTTTCTGAGGAGGAGTACCAATACCCACCGTAGTAGAATAAAAGAATTTCTGGTTGTCCAATTGATCAGCGATATCTTGATTAGCCCGTTGGAGAATTGGATTTCCATAATCCATCACTTCTCGCTTATTCATTATAGGATGGGCTACTCTTTCGACATCGAGTCTAATGACTCCATCAGGCATAGCAAAGATGCCAGCACTCTGTGCAAGAACAATTGCTAGTACCCCAGAGATAGAAATCTTCATATTTGTGTTGTGGCTTCTATCTGTTGTTCTCAACAGATGCTTTCTTTAAACAAACTGGGTGACGGTGGCGGTCCAAATATATAGTTCCTCGCTTTGTTTTCATTCTGGCAACTCTCTTTGATTAGCTTGCGCAGTTTCTGGGGGTCATTGTGTCGATATCCGCTTCGCTTAACTTTATTTGGCCTCTAGTGAGTTTTTAAGGTACCTTGGAGAAAGCTCAAAATATCTGCCTTGATTTTAACCTTGCTGTCATTCAGTCGTAGGCGAAAATGTGGCCATCATTGATTCTCACTGGCCCGACTCAATTCGCCAGCAGTATCGGTCTTCGGAACAAATGTTCATTCGGCGCATCTTAGAAATCAGCTAGCAGAAATTTGGCAGTTGTGATCCATCCCATCTAATTTAAAGTACTGATTCTTTGTTACACATTTCTCCATCATCAAAACTCTGGTGTCCCTTTCGGGTAACAATAGCTTAACAAGATCAAAATCTCAGCAGCAAAATAGTGCAAGCGGCCGCAGATGTCGTTGGAAACGTCTAGACCAACCTTTATTACGCGTCACCATTACTCTGCTAACGCTGAGAAAATTATGGAACTGCTTGAAAATAAAAGTCCAAGCTCAGCTCTTGCTCTCAATACTTTTCTCAGCTGTTTTTTCTGCTGCTCGGTGATAGGTATTTGAGTGCCTTGATGGATCTCTAAAGGATCTCGGACGCATTGAGTTGCATGCTGAATGCTCGGTTCCAGAGAGAAGACACAACGCTATAATACAAATTTGCTAGTCCCCAAGACCCGAATTTTGTTTTCACACTTTGATTTCTGGTTTTTTTGGTAGAATGACGAGTTTAAGAAGCACTGAAAAGCACAAAACTACTGAGAGAGCAGCAATTAGGAGTTCATTCAGTAGCGAGCAGAAAGCAGAGCTATCTAGCAAACTAGGTCATGGATTAACAGATCAAAATGACTTTGAGATAGGAAACGACGTCCAATATATGCTGGACCTTATAGGGAACATGACAGAAACAGAAGCCAGGAAGATTTTACAGGATGTTATTGAATTTCATGAAGGCGATCCCAACTTTCACCAGAATACTCTAGACTCTATCACAGAGCTGCTGCATCCAACAAGTCAGGTAAGAGATGAGCAGGAAAGACTATACAAAATGAAAATGGAAGCGTCTTTGATTTACTATCATTCACCTTATCCAGAAGTAAGGAGCGTAAGTGATCCGGTAGATGATCCAGATCTGCCAGTGGAGACTTGTAGATGTTATGTTATTGGCTTGGTATGGATCATTGTTGGAGTAGGCGTAAATCAGTTTTTCTCTCCTCGCCAACCACCTGTATCCATATCTACCAGTCTGCTGCAGCTGCTGGTTTATCCTTGTGGTAAGGCAATGGAAAGGATGCCTGATTGGGGAGTCACTATTCGTGGCAAAAGACATACGATTAATCCTGGCCCATGGTCTTACAAGGAGCAAATTCTTGTTACGGTCATGTTTAGTATTTCAGGTCTCGCATATATCAATGACCAGATCTTTGTACAACGATTGGGAATGTTTTATAATAACAAATGGGCAGGATTCGGGTATCAGTTTATGTTGTTACTTTCAACACAGTTTCTTGGATTTGGACTGGCAGGATTTGTGCGACACATATTAGTATATCCAGCCAACTGTATATGGCCCACGGTCTTTCCAACACTGGCGCTGAATAGGGCATTATTGAAACCAGAGAAGAAAGAATTGATTAATGGGTGGTCAGTTTCACGCTACAAGGCCTTTTATATTAGCTTTGCAGTCATGTTTCTGTATTTTTGGTTGCCCGCATATCTGTTCCAAGCATTAAGTGTCTTCAACTGGACAACCTGGATTGCGCCCAATAATTACGACCTCGCCACTATTACTGGCATCGTTACAGGACTGGGTATCAATCCTATACCAACCTTTGACTGGAATATCATTGACATGTCGTCACCTTTGTTCACACCATTTTTTTCATACATCAACATGTATATTGGAGGGTTAATTGGATTTGTGATTTTAATTCCAGCCATTTTTTATACAAATATGTATAATACTGGGTACCTTCCTATCAACTCCAATCGGATTTTTACTAATACAGGGGCGCAATACGATGTTAAAAAGATTCTTAATAATAAGGGAATAGCTGATGAGACACTGTATCAAGCCTATTCGCCGCCTTATTATACTGCAGGCAATCTGGTTACTTATGGGGCATTCTTTGCCATGTATCCAGCCATTATTGTCGACACTCTTCTAAGACGGTGGAGAGTCCTGTACGATGGTTTCAAAACCATGTATCTTGCAATTGTGCAGAAAGCATCACTGATACATAAGTACGATGACGCTCATAGTAGAATGATGAAGGAATACAAAGAAACCCCATTCTGGTGGTATTTGATTGTAACTATCGCTGCTCTGGCTCTTGGAATCGCATGTATTGAATATTATCCTACTGAAACACCGGTATGGGGTATTTTTTTTGCGCTTGGAATTGGGTTTGTGTTTCTTGTTCCAATCGGACTACTATTTGCCACTACAAATACACTATTTAGTCTGAATGTGTTTACAGAGCTAATTGCCGGATATGCCTTGCCTGGCAAAGGTATTGCACTTATGATTATCAAAGCATTTGGACTCAATACCAACTTGCAAGCTATTTCGTTCATTGCTGACCAGAAACTGGCCCATTATGCTAAGATTCCTCCTCGGGCTACGTTTAGAGCACAA
Organism: Sugiyamaella japonica; assembly: GCA_030583365.1. NCBI lineage: Eukaryota > Fungi > Ascomycota > Dipodascomycetes > Dipodascales > Trichomonascaceae > Sugiyamaella > Sugiyamaella japonica. Next base: position 9,964 of record JAJMIG010000140.1, on the reverse strand, counting down.
ATGATTGCCACGCTCATATCATCGATAACATCACTAGGGGTTGCCAATTGGCAGATTAATAACTATGAAGGCATTTGTACACCATTGCAGAAGCAAAGTGAGTGTGCATGTGTGATAACATATTGAAGAAAACTAAAACTATAAAACTAACATTGTGTAGAGTTCACCTGTCCTGGTCCAACAACGTATTTTTCTGCCTCTGTTGTATGGGGAGTGATTGGTCCAAAGCGAGTGTTCAACAGCTTATATCCCGTGCTTCCTTATTGCTTTCTGATTGGGGCATTGATTCCAGTTCCATTTTGGCTTGGCGAGAAATATGTTTCTAGGCGGGTATTCCGTCAAATACATCCAGTAGTGATTTTGGCGGGAATGATCAATTTTGGTGCTCCATATAATCTGTCTTATATGACCGGAGGACTATACGTTAGCATTGCAGTAATGTATTATGTTCGCAACAGCTATATAGGGTGGTTTGAGAAGTATGTCTATGTCATCTCGGCAGGCTTATCTGCTGGCATTGCTCTGAGTATTATAATAATCTTTTTCGCGGTTGAATATCATTCTAGACCGTTGGTCTGGTGGGGAAACACTGTATCGACAAGCGGCGTCGATGCCAAAGGACTTCCTAGGCTGCCGTTACCGGAAAGAGGCTATTTTGGGCAATCTCCAGGCAGTTATAAGTGGTGAAAAAGGAATATATTTACAAACTTGTCTAGTGGGAAATAAATTATATCGCATCTCTGTCGTAGGGCCCTGGTATCGTAACTGCTACTTTTTTACATTGTATCGGACACCGGGACACGGTCTCGCTGCCAATGCCGTTTCCTGCTCCTGCACAATCAGATAATTTTTATCTGATCAGCCGATCATATGCATCGTCTTATTCGGGAAGCAGGCTTGATCAGATAAATATTTGGCGGCTAAAAACCGGCAACTGGAACTGGGTTATATAAACTTGTGTTTGGCCGTTGTATATGTAGTTTGATGTATGACACTGTGAACTACATTTGTTAGTAGGTTTCTTATTTGTAAAAATACAGAGCGGTACTAAAGTGTATTAAGATTGCATTTGGTTCACATTACACAAAGTTATCGGTCTACGCGCCTCGGTAGGGAACAAATTTGTAATATAGACTTTGGCACCCAGGTTACAACCCGATCACACAACATTACACACGAGCCCGATCACTCCTTTTTATGGTTAATTTTTTTATCGACTATATCTTGATCTTTAACTACCTAGTATTATATTATTCGCGGATCGCTTTGGAGTTAAGGGTTCTGTTTCGTTTTTCTGGCAGTCTGGAACATCATCTGTAAATAACTTGCTGTAAGGTGAATAATTTCCACCTATCTTTTTTTACTATTATTTCCTTTTCCATTTCTTGTTATTGGTATTTCAGTCTTTGAGGGTACTTGATCTATCTGTTGGTATCGTCGCAGTACGATAGCAGACAGACCTAATTCAGATCAGATGATTGCATTTCAAAATTACTTTTCAGTCCAGGTATTTTTCCTAATTTTTAGAGAAACACTTGAAACGGCAGTTATTGTATCTGTTCTACTGGCATTTCTAAAGCGAGGATTATCAACCGACAAATCGTGCTCAGATGATGGCTATTCCAGTATCAATAATGCCGCCGACGATGACACCACTCTCAATGCGTCAAATACAATGACCACGGCCGAAAATGCCAAAGTATATAGACAGTTGGTCTTACAGGTCTGGGTCGGAGCAGCACTGGGGCTTTTTATATGTCTTTTAGTCGGAGCTTTGTTCATTTTTACCTTTTATTACCTGGATACGAACCTGTGGAACATCACGGAGCGGATCTGGGAAGCGACTTTTTCCATTCTAGCTTCAGTGATAATCACTGCCATGGGCTTGACGATGTTACGAATCAATAAAATGAAAGAGAAATGGAGGTTGAAACTAGCAAAAATCATCATTGCTACTCATGAAGGTACTGCTGGATGGGGAGTCCGTTACTTGTCTCGGAAATATGCCATGGCTATTTTGCCTTTAATTACAACTCTCCGTGAAGGTCTTGAAGCGGTTGTTTTCCTTGGTGGTGTTGGTGTGAGCAATCCTGTTTCATCTTTCCCACTGGCAGTAATCTCGGCAGTAGCTCTTGGCTCTTATATTGGCTACTGTATGTATACTTATGGTAGTCACGTTTCCATTCAATATTTCCTGGTAGGGTCTACATGTTTCCTTTATTTAGTGGCAGCCGGTCTCTTTTCACGAGGAGTGTGGTTTTTTGAATTGGAACGATTCATACGAAGAGTGGGAGCCGATATTAGCGAAAACGGCTCTGGTCCTGGATCATATGATATTAGTAATTCTGTATGGCATGTCAACTGTTGTAATGGACAAACTGATGGTCCATGGATGTTGTTTAACGCACTTCTTGGATGGCAGAATAGTGCGACTTACGGCTCGGTGATCTCGTACAATGCTTACTGGTTTGTGGTTATTATTATTATTTCCGTGCTTCGGTACAAGGAGATTCATAATAAGCTTCCTCTTATTCCCGAATCATGGACTCTTCGCCGGTCTTGTAAGCACATCCACTCTGCTGAATCTGCCGAAGACCTTCTCCACAGAGCCACTCTGTTATATACGACTCATGACAACAGCGAGACATCGTCGGTAGCACCTCCAGCTCCAGTCCTGGTGTCAACAGCTTCAGGTCCCGTACGAACTTCTGTAGATTCAGTCGACAGTTCGAGTCCTTTGGTGCGTTAAAAAAGTACATAAAAAAATGCATACTACATTACAAAAAGAGAAAAATAAACAAAAATAGAATCTAGATATTTAAGCCCTTGTCAACAGGAAATTCAACTTGGGCACTCAAGCATGTCAACAACTCATCGTCAAGAGTGTAAGCTCGAGCCACAACAAAGTATTTGCCTGGGGGAATCTCGTTGGGCAGATCAATGGACTTTGCAATATCAATAGCACCAGCTTCAACTGGGCATGTCATGTTGACATTCACCAATTGTTCGCACAAGTCGATTGTCTCGTGAACAAGCTTGATATATCCATATTTCACTTCGACCTCTACATAAGCGCCTTCTTCAACATTTTTCTTTAGCAGCCCGCTGGCTTTGACGTCCAGAGTAGCCCCACGAACTGGTGGATTGGGATCAATGTGAATTCTATCGATATCAAGAAGTTGAGGCAGCTCTGCATCGCAAAGACTAATTGGCGATTTCCCAGGAATGTCCTTATTCTCTAGAACTTGCATGTAATCACCGTTATCCTGGACAACAAGTCGGTTCATTGGATTGATAACAAACGCCAGGGTCGATGACACGACAGTCATAAACGCTGCCGACGACACAATTGAGTTGGTCACCTTCATGATATGTTATAAGAGCAAGGGTAATAATGTGACTAAGGCAAGTGCAATGGATGTGAATAAGTTTAGTGATACCGGGTCAACAGTACCTAGCGTATTTCGTCTAAAAGTACAAACCTCACAAGTGGTTCTGTCAGTTGTAGAGCGCAGCTGGTCAGTTCTCAGGTGGTCAGTTCTCAGGTGGTCAGTTCTCAGGTGGTCGAGTTCAGATTGTGAGTTTTGGCAAAGTCGCAATCGGAGATGCTAATGGTGCTTTACAGATGGCAGTTGGCTGGCTCTTATATAGACAAACGGAGGTGATATTCCCTGGGCAAGTACCTTACGGGGGATAAGGACGTTCCTTACCCAGGCAGGCATCGGCAGTGCCTCTATGAGGCGGTAGCAAACTATATATAAGACACAAGACGACACAAGACGACACAAGACGACACAGGACGACACAGGACGACTCAGAATGGATGACACAAAGAATGTCAGAGTGGATGTAGATGGGTTAGAGATTTCCGAAGGTTAGGTGAATCAGCAGTAATGGTGGTGGTTAATGCTTTCATAAATTCGATAGGAGTCGTTGGCCGTTGGTCGTAGTGTAGTAGTAGTAGTAGTAGTAGTAATGATTATTGAATTATTATTCAATTTATTAAAATGTATTTATATAAAAATTGTTAAAGTAACAAAAGATAAATTGAGAAAATAGTATTGAGATAAGTTTAAAATATTCGAAAATATTAAAGAGAAAAAAAAAAATTAATGATACCGAAAAAAAAAATACCAGTATTACAATCAGGACATTCCTACTAGAGCACACGCCAAGCGGTCTCCATTGGCACATCTACATTGACCAAGCTTCCATAGACATTGGAATCCGTTCACATTACCGCCCTCGTTTGTACAGCTGCGGTAATCGTTGAGACATCCTCGAACACACGATCCTCCAAGAGCTATCGGCACTGTCTTGGAATCTCCATATGCATTACAAGCTCCGTATAACGGCGTAGACACCCCAGGAGTTGGTGTTAATCCGCCAGTGGGAATGGTACTATTAGACCCTGGCCCAGTGGCAGTGGGCATGGTATTGTTCAATCCAGTAAGAGCAGCTTCAACATTACTAGCAGTGATAACTGCTACCATTGTGTTGTCCGAGCTTGGTACTGGAGCAAGAGCGGCCGATTGCGTAACGGCAGAGTCGTCCACAACACTGCTAGCTACTCCCTGATCAACCACAATTACGGTGGTGACCGCTGGAGCAATAGTAGTGGCAGCAACTTGAACTGTACTTCCTTCCACGACAGTCTCATAGCCTGGAATAGTTATAGCTGGAATGGTCTGAGTAATGGTCGATGCTAATGCTGTGGCTCCAATTCGACTTCCTTGATCAACTGGAATCACTTGTTGTTTACTAACAGTCGTTACGTGAGGAACATCGCTTGATAGTGCCGTGATGCCATCAGGAGGAACCGACGTGGTTACAGTCACAATCGAAGGGTTGATTGTGGTAAAGACAGTGAAATCTTTCATTGTCTTTGCCTTTTTAATATAACCGGGAATAATCGTCTGGGTTATCGTGTATCCTGGAGCAGTGTAGCCTGGAATCGTGATGGCCTCAATGGTCCGTGCTGGAATAGTGGCTCCTGGTACTACAAACTGAGGAACAACCTTTCCGGGAATAGTGATAACCGTTGTATAACCAGCGGGCCCTGGGGCTTGTACATTTCCCGCTCCTCCACCAACGCTGATGGTCGTGACAATGGTCGTCTCTTGATTGGGCACCGTAGTTCCTGACACCATGGCACCATTGTCTAGAGTCTGGCCATGGACGGTGGTGCCGGCAATAGTAATTGTTTTGGTGATAACGCTTCCTGGGCTTCCAGCATTAGTTGGCTGGGCTGGCTGAGCTGCCTGGCCACCACCACCTGGGTACAGTGTGATGGTAGTGACAAACGTACTTCCTGGAATCGTGGTTCCTGGATAGCCTCCACCTTGTGCACCTGGAACAGTTACACCGGGAATAATCTCAGTCAGAGCAGTCTCAACGGGTCCGGCATTTTGGTCAGAACCCACCTGGACAGTCTTGGTCACTGTGATATACTGTGGAGGATTAGTGTATCCTGGATAGTTCTGTGCTGGGTTGGCGGGAATTGTTATTCCAGGAATTGTATTTGTAATCACAATCTCACTTGGATTAGCACCGGCTCCTGGTTGCCCGCCAGCAGCTGCCGATGGGTACAAAGTGAGAGTAGTGACAATTGTCTTTGGTGGGATGGTTGTCCCTGGGAAACCTCCAGCACCCTGAGGCGGAATCGTGACACCAGGGATAGTCTCGGTGATGACTGTGACTACTGGTCCTGTTGGAGCATTTGAAGGCAACGTCTCGGTCAAGGTGATATACTGAGGTGGAATGGTATATCCTGGAATTGTAGTTCCACCAATTGTAGAAGGTGGTACGGTAGTTCCTGGAATAGTCTGAGTAATTATATCCACTTGTCCTTGACCACTAGGTGACGGACCTTGTGCTGATGGTGCCGACTCGCCACCTGTAGGAACAGCATCAGGCTCAAACGTAAGCGTAGTGACAATCGTCTTAGGTGGAATCGTAGTACCTGGGAAACCGGCAGCACTCTCTGGAGGAATAGTGATGGGAGGAATCGTCTCCGTGATGACGGTTACAATTTGTCCACCTGGACCGGTAGGAGCATTGGGAGGAATTGTCTGAGTCAAGGTGATGTACTGTGGAGGAACGGTGTAACCAGGCAAGGTAGTTCCTGCAACAGTAGATGGTTGTACTGTCGTTCCAGGAATCGTCTGTACCACAGTGATTACCTGACCCCCTGGTGAAGAACCTGGCGATGCGGTTGGTGATGATGCGCCTCCAGGTGCTCCGGCACCGGGTGAAAAGGTAAGTGTAGTGACAACTGTACTAGGTGGGATCGTAGTACCTGGGAACCCAGCAGCACTCTCTGGAGGAATCGTGATAGGAGGAATTGTCTCCGTAATGACAGTGACAATTTGTCCACCTGGACCAGTAGGAGCATTTGGAGGAATCGTCTGAGTCAGCGTGATGTACTGTGGTGGTACGGTATAACCTGGCAGGGTAGTTCCCGCAACAGTAGATGGCTGTACGGTCGTTCCAGGAATCGTCTGTACAACAGTGATAACCTGTGGACCAGATGGCGGGCTTGGTGAAGAACCTGGCGATGCAGTTGGTGATGCGCCTCCAGGTGCTCCAGCACCAGGTGAAAAGGTGAGTGTAGTGACAACGGTGCTAGCTGGAATCGTAGTACCTGGGAAGCCTCCTTTGCTCTCAGGTGGAATCGTGATAGGAGGAATCGTCTCCGTAATGACAGTAACGATCTGTCCACCTGGACCAGTTGGAGCATTGGCAGGAATTGTCTGAGTCAGTGTAATATACTGTGGTGGAATGGTATAACCTGGCAAGGTAGTTCCCGCAACAGTAGATGGCTGCACAGTTGTTCCAGGAATCGTTTGTACAACAGTGATGACTTGTGGACCAGATGGCGAACTCGGGGATGAGCTCTGAGGTGAAACTGGCGAAGATGGAGAAACAGTAATCGTCCGAGTAATTGTCACAATCTTTTCTGGGATAGTAGTTCCAGGTACAGTAGTTCCGGGAATTGTCAGACCCGGACTTGTAGTGCCGGGAATGGTCTTTCCTGGTGAAGTGGTTCCTGGAATTGTCGACAGGACAGTCGTGACAACTGTCTCTGTTGGTGAAGGAGATCCTGATGCTTCTGGTGAGTTAGGAGAACCAGGCTGGCCGGGCGTTGAGGGTGTCTCAGGTGCGTTAGGAGAGCCGGATTGACCAGGAGCTGAGGGTGTCTCTGGAGAGTTAGGAGAGCCGGGTTGACCAGGAGCTGAGGGTGCCTCAGGAGCGTTAGGAGAGCCGGGTTGACCAGGTGCTACTGGAGCCTCTGAGTTTGGAAGCACGGTGGTTATAGTAACTACCGATGCTGGAACTGTGACAGGAGGGCTAGTGACTCCAGGGACGGTAGTTCCAGGGACTGTGGTGCCGGGAATAGTAGTACCAGGGATGGTCTTGGCCGGAATTGTGGACAGGATAGTGGTAGTGTAAGGACCAGATGGGTTAGCTGGTGGGTTAACGGGGTTGGATGGGCTGGATGGGTTAACAGGGTTGGATGGATTTGATGGATTCGATGGGTTGGATGGATTCGATGGGTTGGATGGATTCGATGGATTCGATGGATTCGATGGATTCGATGGATTCGATGGATTCGATGGATTCGATGGATTCGATGGACTGACAGGACCAGTTGGAGAGGCAGGACTAGAAGGAGTTATCACACTGGTGATGGTCACCACCTGTGCTGGAATCGTAGTTCCTGGAATGGTACTGGCTGGTACAGTCACTGCCGGGATGGTAGTTCCTGGAATGGTTGTACCTGGGATGGTTGTTCCTGGAATAGTTGATACGATTGTGGTTGTAATTGGTCCAGTCTGTCCCGGTGCAGCAGGAGCATTGGGTGATGATGCAGGACTAGAAGGCGGATTGGAAGCGCTGGGAAGTGCATTCGTAGGAGTCGAGGGACTAGAAGGTGTCTGACCAGGGGTTACAACTGTGGTGATAGTAATCACTTGTGCCGGGACAGTTGTCCCAGGAACTGTAGTGCCGGGAATAGTTACCGCAGGAATAGTGGTTCCTGGGATTGTAGTTCCTGGGATAGTGGTTCCCGGAATGGTTGACACAAACGTAGTGGTGATCAGTTCAGGAGGAGTTCCCGGAGCAGATGATTCTGGGCTACTAGGAGCAGAGGTAGCTGGACTAGCAGGAGCGGACGATTCTGGAGGTACGACGCTGGCAGGAGCTGACGAGGCTAGATTGGTAGGAGCTGACGACTCTGGATTAGTTAGAGCTGACGAGACTGGGCTAGCTGGAAAAGATGATTCCGGACTGACTGGAGCAGACGATTCCGGAGGGCTGACCGCACTAGTAGGTGCTGGTGATGACGCGGGACTAGCAGGGACAGACGATTCTGGAGGAACCACGGCACTGTTAGGTGCCGAGGAGGCTGGGGCAGACGATTCTAGAGGACTGCTGGGTGATTCAGGAGCAGACGAAGCTGGACTAGCTGGCACAGACGACTCCGGAGCACTGACTGCACTTGTAGGTGAGGAAGCTGGGCTAGTAGGAGCTGACGACGCTGGACTGGCTGGAACAGATGACTCTGGAGGAACGGCACTAGTAGCCACCGGCGAAGAAACTGGACTAGCAGGAGCTGACGAAGCTGGACTTGCTGGAACAGATGACTCTGGTGGGACAACACTGGTAGGCACAGGTGAAGATGCTGGACTAGTAGGAGCCGACGACGCCTGATTAACTGGTACAGAAGATTCTGGAGGACTGATAGCACTTGTAGGCACAGATGAGGATGCTGGGCTAGCAGGAGCTGACGACTCTGGTGGGACAGCACTAGTAGGTACAGGCGAAGATGCTGGACTAGCAGGTGCTGACGACTCTGGTGGGACAGCACTAGTAGGTACGGGCGAAGATGCTGGACTAGCAGGGGCTGACGACTCTGGTGGGACAACACTTGCTGGAACAGAAGAAACTGGACTCTCAATTGGAGCAGAAGATGGTACAGTAGGACTAGGAGCTGACGATGCCGGAGATACCGGAGTAGTGACAGGAGAAGTCACCGGTGCCGACGATTCTAAAGGACTTGTAGGGGCAGAAGACGCAGGGCTACTGGGACTTGGAGCTGACGACTCAGGATTGGTAGGCACCGTAGCAGCAGGAGAACTTACTGGAGCCGATGATGCTGGCATGCTTGCAGGGACAGACGATTCCGGATTGCTGGGAGTCGTAGGAGCAGACGATGCTGGAATATTAGGATTGGAGGGGGATGATTCTGCTGGAATGCTAGTAGGCACTGAAGGCGTTGTTGGACTGGCAGGTGCTGAAGAAGCTGGAGCAGTAGGGTTGGTAGGAGCTGACGATGATGCCACAGGGGTACTTGGGCTTGTAGGGCCAGACGCTGGAGGGGTGACTGGAGTGGTAGGACTCTCGGGAGTAGATGATGCCAAAGGTGCACTAGGACTACTGGGGCCCGAAGGTGGGCATACAATTGTCGTGATGGTAGTCACCTCGCCAGGAATGGTGGTTCCTGGAACGGTAGTACCTGGGATTGTGGTGCCCTCGACGACAGTACCGGGAATCGTGGTTCCCGGGATAACACTTGCAGCCAGAGTAGTTACAATGGTGCTAGTCGTCAGATTCTCCAGATTAGTCAAACAGGTAGAAGGAGTTGTAGGGCTCGCGGGAGTGGCTTCAGAAGTGGTAAGAGGAGGAGAAGTAACAGGGTTAGAAGGTGGACATATAATCGTTGTGATGGTAGTCACTTCACCAGGGATGGTTGTACCTGGAATGGTAGTGCCTGGAATGGTAGTTCCCTCCACGACAGTACCAGGAATCGTGGTACCTGGGATAACGCTTGCGGGCAAAGTAGTTACGATAGTGCTGGTTGTCAAGTTCTCCAAATTAGTCAAACAGGTAGAAGGAGTTGTAGGGCTCGCTGGAGTAGCCTCAGAAGTGGTAGGAGGAGGAGTAACAGGGCCAGAAGGTGGGC
>JAJMIG010000139.1:0-33371 GCA_030583365.1 Sugiyamaella japonica | reverse complement strand
CTCCCAGCCTCTCCGCGAAGCGGAGCCACGGGCCTGGGCAGCGCCCAGCCGCCGGAGGCTGAGCCCGCGAGCCCCCGCGACGCGGCCGCGCTCGCGCGTCGCCCTCGCGTTGTTGCTGTGGGCTGGCGGATTATCAGATGGCCTATCTTTTTTACCCCTGTGGAAAAAGTAATTGCGCCATCCAGCGGAGAGCAGCCTCGAGAGGTGTCAGATATCGGCGGTTACCAGCAGCGAAGGGGTCGAGACGGTATATATTTGCGTAGCGCTGCTGCTGAGGTGAAGCAGATTGTGATTGTCTTTCGTGTTTTTTTTATTTGTTTCAACGCTGGTGGTGCTGGCTGTCTGTAAAAGGGAGATTACTCTCGTTCATTCATTAGGTATCTTACGACCGTTACTGCCATTATTGTTGCTGCCGCTGGTACCGTTACGACCGTTACTACCATTACTGGCATTATTACTATCATCATTACTATTATTACCATTACCACTAACTGAAAGCCAACTACGAGCTATACAGACCCAGTGAGTTCAAGACTGGGAACACGCATTGGTTGATTCGCGCGTGTAATCAGTTAGCGGTTACTGTGTAAGTGACAAGACGCGCGTTGGGCGTGTTTATAATTTACTAACGGATCGTATAGATTCTAGCTGAAACGCTCTCAAAATGTCGCTCGCTACAACCCCTATTACTCCGTTACATTCGAAACAAATGACATACCAATTGGTACACAATGACCCGTTCACGAGTGGTCCGAATAGCAATGGCAACGTCAACGGACAAAAGAGACAGGCTGAAGAGGTCGAAAAGAACAATAGCAAACCCAGCATTCCCGGACTGTTGCCTTCGGCGTTTGAGTTGACACCTCCTGATTCAGACCGTAAACCATCCACGCCGGCAAGCTCTCATGGTCACGAGCAGAACCGCCATCATCACCCGCCGCCTCCTCCGGCTTATTCCCAGTTCTCCATTGTGGGACCGAATCAGATCCGAATCAAACACGAACGATTCGGCGGCAAATATCCACATGCGTATGGCCAAGAAAATATCCACTCGGTTGCATCCACTCCTGTTGCTACTGCTGCTCATAATGAATCCAGAGAACCGCTGTCAGATATCCCCGCACCAAACCAGCTTCCTCATCTTCAGCACCGACAGTCGACGTTTGATAGCGACGGGTCCACCTCCTTTGCTGCCGGCAGCACTAGTCCGGAGTTCTCGACTCCATTACACCCTCGTGGAGCCCCCATCACCAATGTAGCAGCTTATACGGGTTACCTTTCGCGTCAAAAGAAAGAGTGTGGCGACGGTGCCAACAGCTCAGTGTGGAGCAAAGAGGTCGAGGAGGCGTTTATGGAGGCACTGCGAAGAATCCCCCGCGTTGGCCGCCGCAAAATCACCGTACAAGGTCGACCCTGCGGCCGAAACGAGCTCATTGCTGACTACATTCTCCAGAAAACCGGCAAAGTGCGAACCCGCAAACAGGTATCCAGTCATATCCAGGTTCTCAAGCACCTGTTACGTGATGATGCAGAGTTCATGTCGTTGGTGGCCGATAGTCCATCAAGGGACGGGTCCAATGGTATGGTACCGATTGTGTCGCCTATATTCTCTAAAAACTCGGCTGGCTCCAAGGAACAAGAGAATGTCACGGGCCCCAGAGCAGACATGTTTATGGTCTCTCCTAACAAAAGAGTCAGACTGAACCCTTTACCTTCCTCTCCATATCGATTTCCTCATGGCCATGGTTCTACTCCAATGAGATCCGCTTCCACGATTGGTATTCCCGCCAGTTTTGCAGCGTCTCATAACGTCAATGGATCAGGTGGAGGTGGCGGCTTCGGTTCAGGTGTTGGGGGATCTGCTTCTGGAGCAGGCAGCAACAGCAACAACCCATTTCCTGATGGGGTATCTCCACTCAACTTTTGTATGTGGAAACAAGTTGATGGCCAGTTGGATAGAGTATATAGCCAGCTGATCCGGCCCCAATTCGAAACACCCATAAAACCCAAGGCGTTTGAGCAGATCTCTGGCCGATTCCCAGCCATTGCTCAATTGCTCGAATCGGCCAACTTCAGACGCAGTAACGTGCCTCTTATTTATGGCAAAGTGGGTCTGAATATCTCGGAAGATCCTACTGGACTCAGTGTGGGCCAGTTCAAAGCAGATGTACAATTTGTTATCAACACGCCTTCATCACCAGGCACTACTGCGTCACCAGGTACTGGCGGAAATCGAAGGAGCCGTTATCATTCCTGGGAATGTGTTACCAATATTACATCCATGGGCCGAGATCTGCTTGAACTCAAGGATAACGTGCCCTTTGCCGAGAACCTGGCCCAGAGAACCGAGCGTCTGTTTATTCCATTTACGCCTGATTTCTGGTCGCCTTTTATTAACGGATTCAATGAAAACGGCAAATCGGACGTGAAAAGAAACCCACAAGCGGCCATTGCCGCAATCACCGTCACCCAGAAACTTATCTGCAATCGAGAGGACTCTTCAGAATTATGTGCCGTTATAGTCTATGAGTTTGAAAAGGCCGCTGACAATTTCGCTGCTCGAACCGTGTTCAGAAGACTGACCATTGCACCCCAGCGACCACCTCAACTCCAACTACAATTGCAAGAGCAACTTCACCAACACAAACCGCAGCAACAGCATTTCCAACCTATATCGGCTACCGGATCCCCTCACCTTCAGCTGCCGCCGCGATCCAGATCCGTGGCGCTATTTGACTCTCCTTTAGCTCATCGTGGCGGCCAGCAGCATAGCGGTGTTCCGTTATCCAGACAGGAAAGTAGTCCCTCGAACAGTAATGACAGTACTAGTTACGACGTGAGTGGTAGTAATATTCACCTGTATGGCCAACCGCCTCTGTCTGCTCCACTGACTAGATCTTTCTCAGTGGCTGGCATCCATCCTCAATCGCTATCATACCCGATTTCAACTGTGGCGCCTATTGCTATTGCTCCTCACAGTGCTGAGTCTTCTTTACTCGAGGATACAAGTTACGACTCGTCTTATTCGGCCGTCGATAGTGACAGTATGGTTCGTTCCATGACTGCGTTTGTAGAGTCGGCAGCTCCTAACTGGGCTACTACTGAAAACGATCTCATCTTTAGCAGCGAATGGTATCCTCCTCATACTGCCGATGCAAACAGTACTCCCTTACGAAGCGGTAGATTACCCAGTGGTCTACTGGATAGTCCGTCATCGGTTATAATGACCAGGAGTCAAACCGATGGTGGAAGATCTTATTAGTCGGAAAAACTATATTTTTTTATTTTATGAGCTTTATGAAAACCGTCTGTGTATTAGTAGTAGTAGTAATTATGGCAACATCTGACGCACGTTGATATTGACTCGCTTGTCGGATATCCACTGTCTATATAGACTGCTGTCGAAATCTGGCGGCTCGTAGTCGGTCAGATAGGATGGACATGTGTCGGCCCATACTCTGCCTACTCCGTGAAATGCAAATCGAGATGGTCCTCCCATGACTATCACATGGCCACTTTTCAATAAAATAGGAAGTGGTTTGGCATCTCGAGACGCTCCTACGTAGAAAACACAGTCGCATCCGAGCGAGATCGATACAAGGTCAGCCTGGGCAAGTTCGGCGATATCTTGATGAGGAGATAGAATATCACCGGGTGAATAGAAATTCACTATAGCTGCTTCAGACCTAATATTGAAAAAAGATCCCAGCAGTTTACTCAAACGAGACGGAAATACTGGGAATCCTTCCGTGCCAGGAACCAAAGACGGATAGACCTTGGATGTCCAATTATACTGACCTCCTAGAGTCACCCACCGTAGTTTTCTCGACCGTAATAAAGACATTTCCAAACTGTCCTTACCAGGTACTCTATGTGAAACTAGACCATCATGAAATATATTCAGAGGTCTTGGAAGATTGTAATGGACGTCCAAGTTGGTCAAATGCTCATTTGGCGGTAAGTACTCGCTGACAGTATCATGGACCAACTGCTGTTGCAACTCGGGCGACAGTAATCCGGAGATTATCTCCAGACCAGGAAGTTGGTCGACTCGAATCACATTATACGAACCGCCGCCATGCTCACGAGCCGAGGGATGACGACTTTTGACAAACTCGTTTACGGCGCTCGACCACGCCTCCGATATCGGACAGGTGCTCAACATGGTTGTATATCCCCCACAATACGACGATACGTCGTCAGGGTCCAAAACGTCGGAATCCGCACCCACGTTGGATCGGCGCACATGTCGATGGACTTTGTAGTAAGGCTTGAACTGATCCTCCGACACAGTCTGGGGAGACGATGACCGGGATGTGCAGCCGTCGTATGGGTCCTTTGTATGGACCATTGAAGCCGAGCAAGCAAGTGCGCGGAACAGAGTCTTGCAGGATTGAAATCAGGTCACAAAATGTATTTTGGACGTTTTTTATTTTTATCACACATCCGTCCGGGTATTATGTGTCCCGTTTACATGAGGGCTATTAACTATACGCTCAAACCTAAGTGTCGTCGTCGACTGCGTATCTAATCCTAAGCTGTCCCGACAACAATAATATAGTCTGCATTGCAGTACATTCCCTGATGATGGCGATGAGTGAGACCTGAATATCTTTCTTCAACATAGAAAAGATTTGCTACGGCAGTGGCTCTGCGCCGTACAAGGCACTCTAGCCGCGTGGGCGATCGCGATGCCGTGAACTGCTGGAGCGCCACAACCAGCACCGTGCCACGCACACGCTCAGCCAGGCTCTCTCCGGGCTTGGCTCCGGGACTCGTTGCCGAGCATAAACGTGGTATGAACGTGGTGGAAACGTGTGGTGTCGCCTCCGGCGGCTGGGCGCTGCCCAGACCCGTTGCTCCGCTTCGCGGAGAGTCGGGCTCGTGTTGGAAGTGAGCTCCGCTTTGGACGATCGAGTGGGTGGGTATGACGACACGTAGCAATACGGCAGCGATAATCAGTGGTTGGCAGCGGCAGGGGGAACTTAGATCTTCTAGCCACTGCCTCGTTCACCGAAGTCGGTGCCACAATGACCGTCCCGGCGAGCAGGCACGGCTCGCGGGTCTCCGCTGCAGCCGGCTCCAACAACCGTAACGTCTCAACACGAGCGACGCCGGGTTGAATCAAACTACCCTTTTTTTTGACCAACTAGAGCCGTGACGATCGTACCTGCTCGCTGCCTGGACACCTGGACACACGCTGCTGCTGCTTGTTCGCGTGGTCAAGCTTCTCCACATGCCTCTATCCCCACCGTTCGTACCCGCTACCGGAGTCACCCACACGCCCCAGTGCACCCCCTTCACACCCCCGCCGCCGCTACCGGAGCGCCACGATCATTATAGCCGTCCTTAGTGGCACCCTCACCTGTACATCTGGCGCCCCCAGCTCCCGCGTTAAGCCTATGCAATGTTAGCCACGCCGTCTATCATCTACCAAATGGGTCGGTGATGCATCTTATTATCTTTTAACCATGTTTTAGAAGACTGCGCCGTGCATGCTTCTAGCTGACTCACAAGTTTTTTTTTTCCCCCTCCCCGACCTCGACTCACCAACCGTCATACGAGCCGAACGTTCCATACCACCCGATCCTGGAGTTTATCACAACTTCTAACAATACACCCACTCCACACCGTAAAGCACTCGGCTTACGGACCTGTGTTCCTCGCTTCTCTCTCTCATTCTAAGCATCCAGCACGGCGCCTTGTCGGACTCGGCGGTTGCTTTTCCTGATGACGTGCATACATATGTCTATCTGACTGTGGATCATTTGTGAGCGCTCGGCACCAAAAAGTCAAAAAGGAAACATTCGTGCCTTCGTCCCATTAATAGATCTACCTTAGACAGCTCAATCTGGCGGCAGGGTCGTTGGGTTTCTAGCGGTCAAGCGGCCCCTACGTGAGCTCACTTGCCGGCTCAAGTATATATATATATATATATTATCTATTATAGGATGCGTTTGTCGAAAAAAATCGACATCAGTGTAGTTTTCGATTGTAAGAGAAGTCCACCCATCGCTCTGATTTGATCACGCTGTGAGTCATTAGAACCGACAAGGTCGGCAGTCAGTCATTTCCCCAGTTGTCACTTCCGTAGTTGTCACTTTCACGATAGTCACTTGTTGTCATTGTGACTGTCGTGTTGTTGCATGGGACCCACAAAAAGGGCCGGATCCATATCTATCAGCTCGCTCGCTGGATCGTGTGTTCATATTCTAAATGTCTTTCGATCACAGACTAAATTATTTATTAACCCAGCATTTTTCTACTTTGTATCTCGATTGTGACGACGACTTGCCGCCTCCTCTCTGTATGGACGCGGACGACTCGGAGCTCACAGGTTCTCCTGGTCTACAACCAAGCTCGAATTGTTCATCGGCCTCTTCATCCCGCAATGCTACTCCTGTTATGAGACCCGTGGACGACGACAATGTCAATATTCCCACCAACAGGCTTATTCCCCATACCAGTCTTAGCGATGAGGAGTCAATGACGTTTGGCAATGCGAGCTCTGCGACTACCAGTACTAGCACATCCAATGAGCCAGGCTTGAGCCCATCGTCGCCGAGTCGGCGTAATCGACGAGGTAGACAGGCTATGGGTCGGAAGAAGAACAACAGTAATCACAATAATAATAATAATACCCATTCTCGATCTCCACCCGAACCATCACCAATCTATGATGGGTTTAATGAGTTAGTGGTGACGGAGTTTGGTGAAGAGCGAACGTTTCTTCGCAACCTCGAAGGGTCGACTACTCAAGATCAAGACGATATGATCATTGGAATTGGCAGACGACGGAGACACCAGATCATTCCCGAGCTCTCGACGTCGGATGCTTCCAAATATGCATTTCATGGATGTTCTTCTGATGGCTCGCATCCCGATCCGTGTGTGACACGACGGTCGCCGGTAACACCGGTGTCCTCTACTCCTCCTACCTCATCCATTCCAACGGCACCAGCTAGTGGATTATTCCCACCTGTTTTAACATACCAATTCACTGAAGAAGCCATACCTCTGGTCCCTGACTATTCCGAGCCCATGGAAGACTCTCATTGAAAGAGAGCCAAATAATGACGTTATGACTGATATTTATATGTTAATGAATACCTTTTTATAAACCATAATAGCAAAAGATGCTACAGTTTCGCGGTACTGTCAAGCAGGTTGCAAACTCAAATTATTTACAATATAATATGTACATTTATGCTCCAGCGAGCCATCTTATTCGCAGACAAAGTCACTATTTTATGCCTTTTTGGTACGCAGTTGTAGCCCATGCCATTCTTTAATTTCGTCTGCTAATACTTGATTCACCAATCTATGCTGTTTCACCACCGACATGTCATTGAACTTCTTGGACACAACAGAAATGGCAAACATCGACCCACATCCTCCAGAGATATCTTTCACCAACAGTTCTTCGGGTTCTAGACTATCCACCAACTTTTTATAAATGTCTTTTTCGTAATCACCCAGCTCTGCTGGCGGCTGTAATGAATAGTTTCTTACATGTGACTTCCAAGGCACGTTAAATGCTGGTCTACAAATTCTGGCTCTAGCTCCAAATCCTATAGACCTGGGAATATTTCCGAGCATTTTAGTAGTGGTATTATAGTAGCATTACAGGATTCATAATCAACTATTGACTGGTGAAGTAATCTGAAATCATAGCGCCGCACATGCCAATCATGATCTACCATATAATCTGCTGTATAATCTACTGTATAATCTATTGTATAATCTATTGTATAATCTATTGTATCTCTGTCGCTATAAATCTTGTAACTAAATCTTAGAGGAACCAAATGGATAATCAGTATATCCCTTTTCACCTGGCGTGTAAAAACTACGTCTATCATAAGGAGTCAACTTGGCCTTGTTCTCCAGCTTGTCAACTAAATCAGGGTTGGAAATAAAGTATCTACCAATACCAACCAAACTGTTGGGATCGTTGGCAACATACGACTCTGCCAGGTCGACCAAGGCTCCTGCCTTTATAAGAACTCCCTTCCAGATGGTCCGCACAAAGTCATTATTTCCAGAGTAGTTTTCAACGTCGTCAGTTCCAGTAACTCGGGGCTCGACAACATGAACATACGAAAGTCTCTTGCCCTGCTGAGCACGTCTCTCTAATTCACTAATCACATATGCAAATTGGGGAACGGGACTCACACCAGGATCAACGTTACCAAAAGTACCCCAAGGAGAAAACCGGATGGCAACTCGGTCGGCGCCAATAGCCTCGACCAAAGCATCGACAACCTCCAAATTGAACCGAGCTCGGTTCTCAATAGATCCGCCATACTCATCAGTACGGTCATTAGTGTTAGAGTGTAAGAATTGATCCAACAAATATCCATTTGCGTCGTGGATCTCGACTCCATCTGCTCCAGCAGCAATAGCATTCTGGGCCGCTTTAACATATAACTGAACATATTCTTTGATTTCTTCCTTTGTCAAAGGACGGGGAGGACCTGATTTATCAGTGAAAGGGATGTTGGAGGCAGAAACATACTGGTCGGCAAGACCCTCTGATTCAAGCACCTTGGGATCGGCTGCTCTACCTAGAGCCCACAGCTGGACGTAGACGGACGACTTGTTCTCATGAACTCGAGAAAACACTTTTCTCCACGCCTCGACCTGCTCTTCCGACCAGATCCCTGGCACATTAGCATATCCGCCGGCTTTGGCAGCAATAAAAGTGCCTTCAGTAATCAACAAGGTGCCTGGTCTGACACTTCTTTGAGCATAGTATTCGGCCACCAGATCAGTAGGAACATGGTTCGGTGATCTGAATCTCGTTAGAGGAGCCAACACCACTCTGTGTTGAAGATCCAAGTTGCCTACTTTGATGGGCTTGAATAAAGGAGAAGAAGAAACAGTCATGATTATCAATACGGCAGATGCACAGTCAAGGAAAGATGTCTCTGATCTCTATCAATACAGTAAAAGACCGGAGCACACTCGAGGCTATTTATATTCCTATACTCCGATATTCCTGAGAAAACCCGTCTGCGCCTCCTATTCCCCAATTACTAAGCAGTCAGTCGTGGCGTGAGTTTTTATTGGATCTCAGCGTCCGGAAATGAACCAGTTTCGATTTGCTTTGCAGAGAAGCAAAAGCACATTATGGAACAACGCTTCCTATTTAGGTAAGCGTAAAGTCCGACACCCCGAGACCGTCGAAGAAAAAAAACGTTGGTTCCTGCATTTACGAGAAGGTCTTAACGTGTACGGCCGTGAACTCAATACCCGGGTCCGCCTGACCCTCTGGTCCGATATCTATCTATTTCATTTCCAATTTCGTGCTGTCAGTCGACGACTTTGAGGGCGGACCCTTCGGCTGATCCAGTAACACTGCAACCCATCATCAATCTAATTAATTCCACGCTTTTCTCACGATCCATGCTCTTTCCAAGAAGAAGCAGCATCGGAGTGTTTCCAGGGACCTAATCCGGTAGGTAACCGTCGACTGCACGTCATCTGCTCCGGCTTCCGAGCATACCGTTGAAATGTTTCTCATTTTGGTTTTAGTGATCAAAGCTTTGATTTCAAAAAAACGGTGCTCCGTGCATCTGCTTCGTAAGCCCTGCGGGATGTCACAGCCCCGGGAACGCCTCCGGCGGCCGGGAGCTGCCCAGACCCGTTGCTCGAGCTGCGCTCTCGGGCCATCACTCGGAACCCTGCAGCTCGCGCAGCGAGCACAACGGGCTTGGGCAGCGTCCAGCCGCCGGAGGCGGGACGGGAGGGCGGGATCCTGCATGCAGGTGCACCCTGCATAGCGGTGTGCATAAGTTGGGGTTTGTTTACTTTTGCACCTCTTTCTCCACACATCCATATCACAGCACCAACGAGAATGTCGTCGTACCGTCCTCCTCGTTCGACTTCTGGGCTGATCCCGGAATTCGTCAAGCAGGCCCTCCTGGTGTGCTCGATGTGCTCAGTGACTCTGCTTCTGTTCCTTCGTCTCGTACTGGTCAGTCACGACATGGCCAGTGCTGTTGTCAGCGATCTTTTATTGATTTCTTATCTCGTCTTGATGTGCAACTTGCCCCATGTTAACGATTTGGAGATTGATATTGCAATGCACATTGGGGTGTGGCTAATCTTGTTTATGTTTACTATTTTGTACGATGTTGTGTCCACTCAGAGAACGCACGATATAGCCGACACGATTCTGTTGCTGAATCTGCATTTCGCTCTGGCATTAATGCTCTTTAGACTCTGTCTGCATGTTTCTCATCTAGCATCGGCAGACAGAATCCACATTACAGTGAACCAGGATATTGTGACTCCATCGCAACTGGAATCTCAACAGCCATCTCCAAACGAGCAGGACCAACCCGAGAATTACAGCGATAGCACTAGTGGTATTGACATTGGGAGCAGTAATCTGGACGACTTCCACGACGAAGAAAACAACTCCCAGGGAGACCGTAACGGCAATATTAAATGGATTGCTCGAAAGCCTCCGAGTGTGTGGTCCAGGTCCTCTTCGAATTCGACTGCCACTACACCTGAATCGAGCTCGGGCTCTGTTGAAAATGAACAGAAAGCTCCTGGACATGATTTTCGTTCCCGTGTGGGGGATATTTGGCCAACAGGCGGATATTAAACGTCCTTACTCTACAAATTCCGCCAGAGGGCTCATTCTAGTCTTTCCTACTCTTTCTATTACTACACACATTCCATTTGCATCACCGCCCGCACACAAGTCGTTATTAGGTCTTTATACTTGCTTGTAGAATTAAACCTCTATTTATTATACTCGTAGCTCCGCTACGGCTCACCACCCCCTGAATCGGATACCTCCAAGTGGAACACCGGGTATGGGCAGCGCTAGACCATTGCTGACCTCAAGTCAATCGAGTGGGTTAGTAGAATATATATCATGAGCCTCTATTAAACTGGTGGCTCCGCTTCGGCTCACCCCTGAATCCGATACCTCCAAGTGGAGCACCGGATCTGGGCGGCGCCGGACCGTCAAACGAGTGAGTTAGTATAATGTATGTCATGGGCCTTTATTAAACTCGTAGCTCCCGTGTCAGTAGAATATACAACCATGATCCTCTTTTATACTCGGAGATCTGCTTCACCACCCCCTGAATCCGACACCTCCATGAAGTGGAGCACCGGGTCTGGGCAGCGCCGGACCATTAATGACTTCAAGTCAACCGAGTGGGTTAGTAGAATATATGTCATGGGCCTCTATTAAACTCGCAGCTCCGCTTCACCGCCCCCTGAATCCAGCACCTCCACGAAGTGGAGCACCGGGTCTGGGCAGCCGCCCAGCCGCCAGAGGCAGCCCCCCTCGCTCAAGGCAAACATAAAAAGGTTATTAATTTTTTGTTATATCCGCCATTACAAAATACATGGTACAACATAAAAACATAACTGCAAAAAGACACCAGGCAAATTTTTAATTTTCTGTACACACAGTCTAGTCCTCTCGGAGAAGAGCCTCTCTCTTCTCGGCGACACGCTGTTGTCTTCTATCTCTGGCAGCACGGTTACGGAGACGGCGGGCTTCCGACTCGTCCTTGAGAGCACGTTCACGGGCAGCTTGGGCCTTGGCCTTGATGACATGCTCAATGACTTGACGCTTGTGCTTGAATGTGTTACCCTTGGCGAGCTTGTATAGCTCGTGGTAAAGATGCTTGTCGATCTTGCCAGAGTCTCTGTACTTGACGAGCAAACGACGCAAGACTCGGAGACGTCTCATCCAGAGAACTTGAGAAGGCATACGGGCATCGGCAGTACCCTTTCTCTTACCGTAACCAGTGTGTCTACCGGCACGCTTGGCCTCCTGGAGAGCTCTAGTACGGGATCTCGAGTGGCCGGTGGCGGGCTTGTGAATGATCAAACCGTTAGACACCAGCTTGCGGACGGCCTGACGGGAGTTGGCGTTGCTGATTTCAGTGGTCTCATTAGGATCGAGCCAGATCTTTCTTTTGCCAACGTTTAAAACGCTGGCGGCGAGTCTCTTTTGGAGTCTGAGGTTGGCCCTAGAAGGATGTTAGTAGGTGGTAGGTGAATGGGTGAATGTGAACGAGTGAATGAGTGAATGAGTGGACAAATGGACGAGTGACAAGGGGTTAGTCAATGGACATGGATGTACTGTCGGGATTATGTCGAATGTGGACTCTGTGTTCACTGATTCTGATGGCCATTCATTTGATCTAGTTCATTTGATTGACTATAATGCTGAAAACACTCTAGTAAATATCTTATCTCGCCGATATCATTTCCCTTGTTTTTTTGTCTTGTTCCGTGCTGAGTTGTCTGTACAATTTATCTGTCTCTCCATCAAACTTAGACCCATCTCATCGAACCACTTGTATTCATCCATTCTCTCGCTATCTCGTGCTACTTTTAAACTTACATTGTTGTTGATTGGTGATGAAGAGGATAGGTGGATGGAGATGTCGTTTATTTGATGATATGAATCTTCTGTAGGCGCTATGTGTGGCTTCAGTTGAGTCGCAGGCAAAAAGCTGCCTCTTCCTTTCTGTGGTGCATGGCTGCTGAGTGTGACTTTTAATTGCCGTATTAGGGAATGACAAGTAATGAGTCTACAGTGCAGGCCAGTAGGGGTTGCGCGGTTGTGCGGTTGCGCGGTTGCGCGGTTGCCGGTTGCCAGTTGCCAGTTGCGCGGCTATACGGCTGTTGACAAGCTGCGAGAGACGAGGGAGACGAGGGAGAGCAGGCGATCAGGGGAAGCGACGAGCTTCACTACATGGTACAGGAAGCGGACCTGAGTGCACAACTGATCAATCGTTTGTACAATAAATCAGATAAGTTCAAAGGGAAATGTCAACATGAGATAGGAGTAGCCGCTCTAGATAGGGCTCCGTTGACTGCAAGACTATACATCATTTATACCATAGTCAACTTGACTGTATGCAAATGATACGTAAAATAAACTAGGTCAATAAGTAACCATGAATGGCATGGACTCTCTGAATGGTTTTATCAAAAGCATTAGTCTGCTAACCTTCAAGAGTAACTAACTCTTCAACTCTTCCGTTCCAGCTGGTTTGATCTTATCTAGATAACCTTCACCCTTGCCCTTATCAATAATAAAAAAATTACTGATATCAACATCCATCTTTCAACTGCAGTTGACATTCTATCCCACCCATTCACCATCCACCATCCACCCATTCACCATCCACCACCCACCATCCACCACCCACCACCCATTCATTCACTATCATAATGGCAAAGTCACTGCGAGCTAAACAAAAGGTCCGTATGAGAGGCATCAAAAGAGACGCGGTGTTCCAGCCAGTGGTCGATGCCAGAACTCAGCGGTTGTCGGAAAGGCTCACCAAAAAGACTGAAGAGAAGGAGGCAGAAAAGCCCGAAGAAAAGATGGCGGTTGAAGCGGAAACAACCACAACCACCGAACAGGCGGAGCTTATGGATGTCGAGCCAAAGAAGATTTCTACCAGCAACAGATCTAAAGAGAACAAAAAGAGGGCCAAGAAGACCAAAATCAAGAACGCCCTTGTTTTTAGCAAAGGATCCAAGCGAGGCCGTTCTAAAAAGTAAACTAAAGTAAAGCATGTATTATATTTATTGATTACAATTCGAATGTCATTCGTTGTGGACGTGGGCAGAGCCCATATACAAGGCTAATAGAGCGCAACAATAAATAGATTTGTTCAATATCAAGCTTGCACCACGATACATATAAAAGTACAAAAGAAAACTAAAAAGCGCGATGCCTTGACATGTGGAGCAAGAGCAGACATGGTCGGCGTTGTCGTGGGGTAGTGGTCGGTCCGTGTGGCAGTGAGCGAGGCGTCAAACGTGTAGGTGGGCAACGGGATGGGCGGCGTGCCATAGGTTCCAGAAAGATAGGGAAATACAGAGTAGAGAGCTGATTCCGCACTACTGATAGCCATAAGAGGATAAGCTCCTCCGAGCGCGGTAAAGTCGCTGGCGGCCGGCGAGATCATGGCCGTCAGGGCGCTGGTCCGGGTCAGATAGGTTGCTCCAGCAAGATTCGTCAGGTTTCCGGAAATGACTGTGATATTTGTCTTTATGCTGACGGCTACCGCAATGTGAGCAGATGATATGGTGAATGAGGGAGTTGCGGTGGTGGCAGCGGAGTCGTCAACAGACGCTGCTAGAGCTATTCGGGCCTTTTGATTAGTCGTAGAAGATGAAGACGAGACAATTGAAGACGCCTCAACTGTGGTGGACGTGTACGTGGGCTTCGACGCGGCGATAGCTGAACTTGAACTCGAACTCGAACTCGCGTTCGAGCCGGAACTAGAACATGTACCAATGGTATCCACAGGCTGAGCGACACCCACAATAAACTGTTCAAGATCCACCACCACATACATTGAAGATAGTACGCCAGTTCCCAGCGAGCTATAGCCCGAGTTTTCCGAACTGCCAAACGTCAGCGCACATACCGTCTCGCCGCCCAGCGTGAACGGCTCGCCCGAATCGCGGTCGTACAACTCGGTCAACATCCGGCCTATAGGCATGGATATAGTCGCCTCGTCAAAGGCAAAGTTGATATTACCTCCAACTTTTCGGTACGAGCAGCTCTGGACCCAGATATCATACTCCTCTATATAGGCTGCGTTGAGCTGGGTGGCTATGTTGACGATAATCTGATACGGCAGGTACGATATCACATTCGACGTGTCGAGAATCACCGGGATATTCACATCGCTGTTGGTGATGTTTGCACGCAAGTCCTGGTTCGATACAAACAGGCCTGTTAGAGGAATCGACGGATATCTAAACGATCCCCCAGAGTCAGTGCTGTTACTGGAAAACGGCACCATGGGAAGCAAGTACAGCGGATCACTGTACCGGGACGTGTCGACGGCCCCGAGCAGAAGTGATCCCTTGGCCACTGATGAATTATCAGCAGAGTTTATATCCTCATCATCATAACAGCCGCCAGACAAGAAGATCGAGTACACTGGCGACGTAATCACGCTCTGGTCTATTAGAGCGCTCAGAAACGACGACAGCTTCGTACCAGTGAATCCCAGTCCCAACGAAGGCGGCACCACCCCGCTCGCATTCGAAATGACTCCAATCGGCGTCGAGTTCAGACTCACTCCGGATATAGCCACTGTATCCACTCCGTACAGTCCGAACACTTCGAGGCCATCGAGACCACTGACCTCCAGCGAGTTGGACCCCGACACAGCTTCCATAAACGTCTCAGAGCTGGTGAGATCAAACACTCCTCCTACCGAGCAGTCGAGCCAGCTGGTTGCCGGCCCCGTGCACTGGCCCACGTCAGACCCGTACACCAGAATGTCTCCATCCGTCGAGTCCAGAATAATCGACACCTCCTGAGCAGGGGTACCTATAGATATGTTTGTATAGTAAAACACATGAGACCCCAGGCTCACGCGCAGTTTCTTGTCTGGCTGTGCCTTCGTCACAGTCTTGATCTCTGCCGCTCTCGGCGCCAGTGAAGCATGCTCGCTCCTGTCTCGTGAGCCCAGCATTGTCTCTGCAAATCTGTACAGCCCCAGCTGAGGCGCTTTAAAATGAAACGCCGTGGCCGCAGTACCCAGTGCCAGCAACACCCACCATATGAGCCAGGCCCCCCTGTTCATCTTCATGGCGATGATGCAGCGAGTTGCCTGGGAAAAAAAACACACAAAATAAAACGACAGTGATTAGCAGCAGGACCCTAGTCCATATCTCATCTTAACAGCCACTAAACGACACACCAACGACCGACTACACCACCAGCCTAGAGATCCCTGCGGTTGACTGATTGATTCCTCGAGATGTGACGATTGGCAACAGCCGTTTGTGATCTCATATTTATTTATACGCTCTTGCATGCGAGCTAATTATGGAACCCGCATGCGGCCCCCTGGCTCGGCCTCCGGCGGCTGGGCGCTGCCCAGACCCGTGGCTCCGCTTCGCGGAGGGCGAGGACCACACGGCGCCGGGCCCGCGGACGGCAACGAGCGAGCGCAGCGAGCACAACCAGGTCCGGGCGGAGCCCGGCCGCCGGAGGCAGCGCCAAGGGGTCTGCCTCCGGCGGCTGGGCGCTGCTGCCCAGACCCGTGGCTCCGCTTCGCGCAGGGCGTGGACCACGTAGCGAGCGAGCGGAGCGAGCAGAACCAGGTCCGGGCGGCGCCCGGCCGCCGGAGGCAGTGCCCCTGGGGCGGTGGACCCTGCATGGCGGACCGCACGCGAGGGCGACGCGGCTGGGCGGTGAACGAGGGGGGGATATCGCAGGAGAGACTCGTCGATGGGCATCGCGGTAGGACTGATTGGTTTGTGTCTGGTCATATTATGCCCCGGGCAGTCGGCTCGTCTTCTACTACTCCTGGATTCAGCCACGCCTCGCGACGGACTTTGAGAATGTCAGTAGTCACCAGTCACGACTCGCTGGAGAGCGGCGGCGGCGGCGGCGGCCGTGAGCATAGCATAGATATAGAGGCAGCTGGCGGTCTGATGTCGGCGTCGGCGTCGGCGTCGTCGTCGTTGCTGGCAGTGGCATCGTTGAAAGAGAAACCCGAGTCGACGCTCCGGCATGCCGTGCTGTCGACTGTGTACATTCTGGGATGGTACCTGTTCTCGGTGTCTATTTCCGTGTACAATAAATGGATGTTCTCGCCCGAACATCTGGACTTCCGGTTCCCGGTGTTTAGCACATCGGTGCACCAGCTGATCCAGACTCTGCTGGCAGCCACGATTCTGCTGGTGGTGCCCGAATGGCGGCCGCAGTCGCGATTCGCAAACCTGACCGACTACTTCAAACGTATCGGCCCCTGTGCGGCCGCGTCGGCCGGCGATATTGGCATGGGCAATGTCTCGTTGAGACGGGTCACGCTGAGTTTCTATACCATGGTCAAATCGTCCAGTCTGGCGTTTGTTCTGTTGTTTGGAGTGCTCTTCAAGCTGGAGAGAGCCACCCCGCGGCTGTGTGCCATTATCGTGTTGATGTCTCTTGGAGTGCTAATGATGGTGGCAGGCGAGACCCAGTTCCAGTTTGTGGGATTCTTGCTGGTAATGGGCGCCGCGGCCTGTAGTGGATTGAGATGGTCTCTAACACAGCTGCTGTTGAAACCCGCTGCTCTTAGAGCTGGTCACCTGAAGCCCAGCGAAGATGACGACGGGCCAGATAAGGCCGGTGTGCGAGTCAGCACGACGTCCAGACAGTCCTCGGACGATATCGAATATGATCCGAGCTTGTCCACCACCACCACCACCACCTCCACCTCTCACTCCAGCTCTGATCCTACTGCTACCACCTCTAATTCAAATGCCGTCCACACCACCAAACAAAACGCCACAGACAACAACCCCATCTACACAATCCTGTCCCTATCTCCCATGATGGGATCCCTCCTGTTGGTCATTTCCCTGATCCTCGAAGGCCCGCTACAGGTTGTGAACGCCCGGCTGTGGCAGGAAAAGGGCTTTCTCGGCGGCATCGGCCTCCTCGTGTTCCCCGGCATTCTCGCCTTCTGCATGACCTTGAGCGAGTTCCTACTCCTCAACCGCACCAGCGTGCTCACCCTCGCCATCGCTGGTATCTGTAAAGAGGTCGTCACCATCTGTGTGGCCTGCATCTTCTTTGGCGACAGACTCACCTTTGTCAACGGACTCGGCCTCGTCGTCACCATCGCTTGCATCGCCGCCTACAACCTCCACCGCTACACAGAGAGCTCCAGGCGCCGCCACGCCTCCAAGCATCCCCAGGACGCTGTAGAATAGACCCCTGCTCTCGCACTCTCCGGGCACTGCCTCCGGCGGCTGGGCGCTGCCCAGACCCGTGGCTCGCTTCGCTCGTAGCTGGGGGCCCCGGGCGTTCACCAACTCGGGTGGGCGTGAATAGACCGGTTAACTTCTGATCTACTTGGCAAGAATGTATCAGATTATTAATCTCACGGGGCCGCCTGGGGTTGCAAAATCGTTACGTAAACTGAATAGGCGAGCGGACTCTTGAATATAGATGTGGAAAATGAATTGTAGTCCCACTGCCAAGGAGGATCTATCTGCCGTCCTGACCGCGAGCTCGCGATGCTTGTGGACTCGCAGCCTCGAATCAAACGACGGACCTGCAGCCGGGCACATAGGAAGCCTCGAACAAAGTCTGATCTGACACCGTCGTAGTTGATATTCTTTGTAAACAACGTGAGCATATCCTGTGTGCACAGACATTGATACGACAAACCATCAGATCATCTTGAACAGAGATGTTTTCATATTCACTTAATAACTCGCCATCTGAAGATACTTCATTAGTTGACCCAGAGCTAACCTCATACCTCATACATCGGTTTGTTTCAGAAGAAATCCTCTCGTCAGCCGAGTTTACGTCGATCAAACCGTAGGTGTGCCCTTGATAATGAGTCAAGGTCCCTTTGGGACGCTCAGTAGCATTATTGGATTCATAGGCCACGACTGACCTCGCCAGTCATATGATCACCAATCTACTCCTAGAAAACACCCTCGGTAGACAGAACCTGAACGTCGACTTTTTTTGGGTTATACTTTCAGAGCCGGGTCCGTTTACTAGTGTCTAAAGCAGTGACCTCCTGTTGAAGCAGAATGACAAAGCAGCGGTGAGTGAACGATCTTTCTTTAGTCAAAGTGATAAAAGCAGCTAGATAATAACACCAACAAAAAGGACGTCCACTAAACACGCCGTCATCAATCTTCAAGTGACCAGGACTCACGACATCTCTTCTCGATGATACTGTGCCGAAATAACTAGCGTATGGTTAGTTAGTATGTGGCAAGTGGCTGTTGCTGGGGTTGTTATTCCCGTTATTGGTATCATCTGATTCGTATACTTGATATGATTCAGACGCGAGCCATAAATGAGAGGATGGACGTGCAAATATCGGTTGCTTGTGGGCATACTAGGAATGGCACCTACCTACCTGTATGGCCAAATATTTGAATTGTGGAAAATGTACCCGGCACACAACACGCAATCTAATTATTCAGATACTCGCACGAGCTGAGAGCTCAGCCCTGGCCAGATGAGAGAACAGCTTCATGCGAACAACGGAGCGTCTTACATATTGAAGGATTAGTGGCACTGAAGTCAGTCGGTAGATTCCACGGCCAGAAACGGTGCTATTTTTAAAGATTCCTCCAAAGAAGAGCACACCAGGTGTCGCTAGATAAGCGTCAGCCACAGAGTTCAAGGACCGCGAGTGCTTTTGGAAGAAGGACAGGGGGTACTCCTAGAACAAGCTCTCCCTGCATTCTGCCCAGATGTTTGTAGGCCAGTCAATCAATTCTTCTAAAGACTGGAATTCCACTTGTTCGTCTTTCCTGTTTTCCTGACTTCATGTACATTTTGTTTAGCAAAAGAAGGTACGGAATTATAGTGCTTTCTGTATCTCAGTTATTACCGTGTCATGGCGATCGTGACCCCTGGGCCCGTAGCAGGAGCTCAGGGGGCTGGCAATTTCTCGCGAAGCGAGCAACGGGTCTGGGCAGCGCCCAGCCGCCGGAGGCGTAACCCCAGGCTCGTAGCATAGAGGAGCTCAGGGGCCCTTACGGGGTCTCGCGAAGCGAGCGACCAGTCTGGGCAGCGCCGCCGCCGGAGGCTCAACCCCCAGGTACGTAGCAGGGATCGTGAAGCTGTCGGGTATCGGCGGCCGTGGCTGTGGGGTTCTTATCAGTCCGCTGGGGAGCGCTGGTGCCGTGCTGATAGTGACGAGACAGTGAGCGGGGTACGCAGACGCAGGACGGCGGTGGTTGGCGGCGGCTTGTCCGCCGACGGCGGTATGTGGAGGTGGAGATGGGGCTGGTGACGGCATCCGTTATCTTTGGCGAGGGTTACATTTTGGCCAAGGTGGTTTTGGGCTGGACAGTTATGCGGGTGGAGTTGGCACCGTCAACAATCAGTTGCCGTAGACGGTGCGTGTGTGTGCATATACGGACAATAGAGGGCAAGATAAGCACCGGGTGATTAGGGTGATTAGGGCGATTAGGGCCGAGTATTAGAGTTTACTGATAAGATGTAATTTCATGTGATGATAGGTAGATAGACAGGGAGAGAGAAGGGAGGAGAGGAAAGTTGTAGGGGAGGAAGCGGAGATGAACGGTTGCGATGACATCGGATCTTCGCACGCATGATTTAGATTGTGGAATGTCATAAGCCGAATAGCGCCATCTGAATGAGCAGTGACGTACAGGCGTAAAGAGGTGCAGACGTACAGAGGAGCTGCAGGGAAGTAAAGGGGAACGAACGGTCGATGCACAGGAGACTTGGGGGTCGGTGCCAGTGTTTTTACTCGGTCAGTAGAATAGTCAGAGCATCAGTGTATGACTCTTGTTGACTAGCGGGTCAGTTTATCCGGGGTGGATTTGTGGCATGACAAGTGGACCGATGCGGAAAAACGGAGAAACTATTCGTGTGTTATCAGGAACAGGATACGAGAGCACGGATCGATAGATAACAGTGCAGCGTTGTATTGGTCATGAACTGGGTGGGTAGGGTGAAGATCATGTCCATCGGCATGGCATATTGACAGTAGGTGGTAGTAGTAGATAGACAGATAATAGATGAATAGTTAAATAGATGGACAGATAGACAGGTAGATATATACTAACAAGATCGATCAATAGACGGTAGACAGGTAGATCGAAAGAATGGTAGATTGATAGACTGGTAGATCGATAGAGGCAGGTGGCAGGTAGGTAGATAGGAGGACTTTGGAGATGCTGCCAGTGATACCCACCTACACGAGTGTTATCTGGCCTCTATCGGTTCATGCCCATTGTACGGTCAACTCTCAGGTGACGGTTGGTTGTGGTAGTCGTCGCTAGCTATGACCAAGAGCACTACCGGCTAAACTGCCGACGTCCATTCTAATAATCATGTTACTATTTTCGTGAGCCGACCAACTATTAGCATTCCAGCAATCAGTTAGCTCGAGCTAGCGCCCAGCCGTAGGCTGGTTGGCGGCCGACGGAACTGACCTTCCATGCTCCCAGCCCTCCACATCGCGTAGCCACGGGTCTGGGCAGAGCCAAGCCGCTGGAGGCAGCAGGGCCGCGACTGGCCGCCCGAATCTCGAGATACGCCTCTTTCGGGCCGTTGACCCCCTTCCCCTCTCTCCTTTACTCCTCCCGTGACGATTGCGCTATCAGGTAACAGAAAAAAAAAAACATTGCTTTTGGCGTTTTTCATTTTTGCGCAGATCGCATTTTTGCTTTTCGGTCGCTGAGCCTATCGGCTGGTTTGGCCTGTCCTTTTCTGTATTAGCCTGGTCAGTGCCGCACCTGGATAAGCGGCCGTCGTCTGCGCAAAAGTCTAGCTCCTGGCAGGGCGGAAAACTTAGCACTACCAATCTAGCGCCTTACTTGCATTATATTACTGGTGCTAATGCCACAAACGAGAGTCGTTTTTTCTTCTCTTGAATTATTAAACGAACGAACGGACGAACGAACGGACGACAGCGAACGAACGACAGCGAACGAACGACAGCGAACGGACGACGGCAAACTCACTACAACAAACTCACTACAACAAACTCACTACAACAAACTCACTACGAACACCTACCTCCAACCTTGTGCTTATCACAACACCCAGTGGATGAGATTGAACTCTTTCAATCCAACCTTGTAGTCAACGAGCTTGCTTCGTGACACGTCCAAAGCTTAACGTAAAATCGCGAGTTTTCGACTCACACCATGACCGTTCCTTCTGTACAGACTCCTCCGTCCAGCTCGTTCTGGAAAACGGTTGCTCAGTCTCTGGCCACGTTATCCAACGGCGTGCTACAGTCCATTTGGAACATTCTCGCTCCCGTCACAAAAGATGGCAAGCTATTTATTCTAAAGCCGTTGGATTTGTTATTAACCAGCAGCTCGGATAAGAAAACCAAGACTACCGACAAGGACAGCAAAAAGCCGGATACACCTGTGACCGACACTACCACGCCGACCTCACTATTCCCATCTGGCGAAATTAAAAGCCTGAATTCGAAAGAGTCCAAAGTTGGCTACCCCGTGCCGTGTTCCACTTCAGATACTTATTCTTTCGACTGTATTCAGCTTCGAAACCAGAATGGAACCGTGGTTGGTTGGGATTTCTCCAGTCCTGGAATGATTAGCAATAACAATAGCAACTACGGCCAGCAACCGTTTGAGCCGTCGCACGAGCTTTTCGACACTTTGTCGTCGGTCTCGAACCAGAATGGTCTCATGAATTTGGACTTTTTAGACGAAGCCGCTGGTCAGAACTATCAACCTTCGCCGACCGTTGCCGTCAAGCACCAGCACCAGCACCAGCCGAATCATAAACTGGTAATGAGACGAAACCACCGTACTTTGGTTGGAAATAACCAGCCGTCAGTCGCTGGCTCATTTCCTTATTCAAGGCAACAACAACAACAACAACAACAACAACAACAACAACAACAACAGTATCATAACACCATTCAAAACGACATGGAAAACGTATACAGCCCTTCTGATTTATCTGATTTCGAGCTGCTACAAACCAGCCAACCCCAAGGAATGCAGTTTGCTCACCGCTCCGATTCAGTCGGGTCTCAGCCATCATCTGTTTCAGACTTTGAAGACCCTTCAGGCGCCGGCGCCATTGGTAAACTAAATGGTGCTGTTCATCAGAGCTTTTATAACAACAGCTACACCGACAACGGTGCTGAGTTGTCCCCTCCTGAACTGGACGCTTTACAATCTCCCATTGTGGGTGGCTTTTATGACGTATCCAACAGCACCGAGTTCAATAATGGGTCCAATAGTGCTATCCATGGCGAATACTCATCCGTACATTCGTCCACATCCACTCTCCATCATCATTCGTCGGAATCTCCAGAGATATTCCCACTCAATAACAACCAGCAGTCGGGACCGGCCAACAGTCATCATGTCTTCCCCGTCGATCCAATCAATAATTCTCACAACATCATGGTCAATGGTGTATATCCATTAGTCCATTCAAGAGCCAATAGTGAAAATGGCGGTTCTCCAGAACATGTAGCCAACTTCAACTTTCCTGAAAAATTCCTCGACGACCTCACTTGGTCTGGCTTGGGAGCGTTATCAACCACATTCACAGGTACCAATCCTAATACAAGCTCACCCGACAGCGCTTCCAATGGAGGTGTCTATTCTCACGAGGAGCTTGTTCTTCTCCCTCCCTCTGCTGCTTCTGCTGTTGCTCCTCCTCCTCCTGCTATGACTTCTACTACTACCATGAACTCGCACCACCACAACGGTGATCTGTTATCGATCATTTCCCCTGTTCCTGTCGAATCGTGGGGTTACATATCATCCAATCAAAGCGGTGTTTCCACAAGTGCCATTCTATCTCCCGAATCGTCAATCACATCTGCCTCTTCAATGGAGTTTGTGGTTGGCGACGATGGCTCCAGTCCGATTTCGATTGCTTCTTCTGGTGGCGCCAACAGTGGTGTTGGTGGTATCATCACCACTTCTCCCGTCTCTTCGGCCGGTAGCGATGTTGCTAACCAGTTTGCATGTCCTGAATGTGACGCCTCATTCCGTATCAAGGGCTATTTGACTCGTCATATGAAGAAACACGCTGATCAAAAGGCTTATACTTGTCCATTTTACTCTCCAGACCATGAAACCCCATGTCATCCAACTGGAGGTTTCTCTCGTCGCGATACCTACAAGACACACTTAAAAGCAAGACACTTTATCTATCCATCTGGTACCCGCAGTGAAGATAGATCCAAAGTGACTGGCAATTGTGGTGGGTGCGGGGCCAAGTTTGATAGTAACGAAAGATGGGTGGAAGACCACATTCAAATGAGAGAATGTGCCGGTCTTAAGCAGCATTAGCATTGTTTTTATTATTTTTATGTGTGCATATGTGGTAACGAAGTCATGTAGTTTTTGTTTTGTTTTGTTTTGTGTGTATATTTTAAGGAACGTTTTTCGTGAGTCAGTTTGTTGTAAACATGGCATTAGACGTATCTTTATCCTAATGGTGTTTGCGTTTGCGTCTGTGTTTGCGCTGGCGCTCCAGCAGGTTGGCATTAATCGGTGGATGCCAACAATAAAACCATCGTCAGCCTAGATATTATTGCAATCTGCTGTAATGGAAAGATATTAGTGAAGCCAAAACATGCCTGGGTTGTTGTCGATTTTCATTTACTTTTGTACTCTGGAATTCTACTATAAAGTGTCTGCTTGGTCGCCGACTGGCGGATACGCTCCTGGCCGAGTGGAATGCCCAGACAAGTCTCTCCTTCGGCCAGCAACTGGCCTGCTGGCTGAAGAGGTGGAATACGTTGAAGACCGACTGAAAAACACCGGGCCTGCTCTGGTGGATTTCGTGAGTCGTGCCGAAGGGCTTGACTTTGACGCCGTCTCTCTTGCTGGTTCGTCAGATATACGAATAGGACTGGCGTTTTCTGGCGGTGGATACCGCGCCATGTTACTCGGAGCAGGATATTTCGCTGCCATGGACGACCGAACAGAAGGGTCGACAGAAAAGGGCCATTTAGGAGGTCTACTTCAGGCGTCGACGTATTTAACTGGTCTTTCAGGAGGCAGTTGGCTACTGGCATCCATATATATGCAGAATTTCACCACGGTACATTCGTTAATCAACGAACCAACGCTATGGGATTTGACATATGTGGCTCTAGATACAAAGAACCCTTCTGACTGGAGTGGGGTTCGGCGAATTGTGTTTGACCCGATTTCCAAACTCGAGGCTGGGTTCCAAATCTCTCTGACTGATATCTGGGGAAGAATCTTATCTCAGAAAATGATTGGCCTGCCTGATTACGGGTCGTCTTTACAATGGTCTGACATGGTTGATTGGGACTGGTTTAAAAAGCGCCAGGCTCCTTATCCGATTTTTCTTGCCAATGATCGAATGCCAATTGAAAACCTGGCTTCTCCATACGCATCGATATTCGAGGTCACTCCGTATGAATTAGGATCTTTTGATCCAGGGGTTTTCGCCTTTACTCCGCTAAAATATCTCGGCACTAAAGTAATCAACGGCATTCCACAAGGTGATTGCTATAGTGGGTTTGATAACGCTGGGTTTCTATTCGGTACGTCGTCATCGGTGTTTGATATTATTCTTGACCAGCTCCTACAAGCACTCGCCCCGGCAACAGATTATATACGAGACGCGCTGTATCCGATTATCGACTTTTTCGCTGCCGACGTGGGCATATACTATCCTAATCCATTCAAAGGATATAACAATCCTATTGAGCTTTCTTCCGAAGTCATGACAAGCGATACTCTTTACTTGGTAGACGGAGGAGAAAACGGCATTGTGGATCCCATGCAACCACAACTATACCCGGAGAGAGAAATCGATATAATGTTTGTGTTTGACAGCAATATGGATGGCACTCTTTATGGATGGCCCAATGGAACTTCTTTGATCAATCAGTATCGAAGACAGTTTTATGTACAATCTGATCCCGGCAATCCAGTCACGTTTCCGTACGTTCCAGATGATAATACGTTTATTAATGAGGGTCTGGCGAGCAGACCGACTTTTTTCGGCTGTGATGGTCGAAACCTATCATCGATCTTTGGTCAGAAAATGATACCGCCACTAATTGTATACTTGGCCAATCATCCATATTCTTATTGGAGCAATATCACAGTTCTCAAGTTGGTCTATAGCACAGAAGAGACTCTTGGAATGATTAACAACGGCTACAATATCATGACTCAATTAAACGGCACGAGGGATCCTGAATGGCATTCATGTATAGTATGTGCCGTAGTACAGAGAGAGTTGGAGCGACGGAACCAATCGCCGTCTCCATTCTGTGAAAAGTGTTTTGGCAAATATTGTTGGGATGGAAGCACAAACACTCGACTGCCTACGCCCAACAAGGCTCGCGATATGAATCCAAAGCTCCTGAGTCCTATAGTCAAGTTCTGACGTCGATCATTACCCCTGAGTTTGACATTTCGAGTCAAGCGTGGGGAAATTGTCAAACAGGTTCACCTTTGATTCGCTTCACACTATTCACATTCATGGCATTGGAACGCCTCTCGGAACTGTCCACAATACCCTGTAAGCCGTCTTCTCACAATTTGTCCAGCGAGCGCTATGTTGTTGCACCAGAGATAAGTTTAGAGTGTGTGGCTTCGGAGCCGTCGTCAGTCGTCGTCCATCTGGGACCTAACCCTGTCATTTTCGCTCGCCAATCTGAGATTGAATCACGCCGATTAACGACTGTTCACTTTAGTGTTTTCCGTCAAGTATCCAACACAACTGCTTTTCCAGCTCTATATTTGGATATAGTCGAGAGTCTTGCGGTGTTGTATTCACAGATTTGGCTACACAATTGTAATCATCTCCGTCACTCATATCACTTGCACACAATGGCCGACAGCACCTCGCGGTTTGCTCCTAAAGTGAGCGTCAAACTGGACCCTCCTAAAAACAAGCTTTTCACTCTGCAAGAACTGGCCCAGTATGATGGTAAGCATGAGAGAGGAAAGAGTAGAGAGCAGTAACTAATCAATTGTAGGCGTTCAGAATGAGAAAATCTATGTTGCAGTAAAAGGAACTGTGTTTGACGTGACTCGTAATAAAGCCAGCTACGGCCCCGAGGCCGGGTACCATGTGTTTGCAGGCAAGGATGCCTCTCGGGCGCTGGCCAGGACCTCTCTGGAGCCCAATGACGTGAAACCCGAATATGAAGACCTGCCCACGTCTGATCTGCAGGTGCTGGACGACTGGTACTCGTTCTTTTCGTTACGTTATAATGTGGTTGGCAAGGTAGAAGGGCATGAACATGCTCATGCGAAGCTTGTCAAGGAGGCTACCCAGGCGCAATAGACTGTCAAAATGTATGAAGAATAATCTACAGATTATATGTGATATATAATGTTAATGAAGAATGATTTGCAAGAATGACGAGGGTACGAAAGGAACCTCCGGCGGCTGGGCGCTGCCCAGACCCGTTTGTTCTCGCTTCGCGAGAAGACGAGAGGCAGGGGGTGGGGCGGTTGATCCAGCATCCACCGACCACAAGCTACAAGCTACACGGTCCCTGCAACGAGCGCAGCGAGCTACGGGTCTGGGCAGAGCCCAGCCGCCGGAGGCAGAGTGGAGAGGAGTGGAGCGGACGGGTGGACTGGATGTTGCAGAAGTGCGCCTCACGCCGCTCAGGCTGTTTGCAACGCGCACGTTGACGCGAGGACGCGTCTTAATTGATGTTCGTTAATTAATGTTCAGTCAGTGATACTGGTATTGGTGTTGGTTGGTAGTGTGTCCAGCATGGGTCGTTTGCGGAGCATCGAGCTTTATAATTTCAAGTCGTATAGGGACGTGCAGTGTGTGGAGCTGGGAGATGCGTTTTTCACGTCCATTATCGGGCCCAATGGGTCGGGCAAAAGTAATATGATGGACGCCATCTCGTTTGTTCTGGGGGTTCGGTCTAAACAGTTGCGGAGCGACCACTTGGACCAACTCATTTACCGAGGGCGTATTCTCAGCACCGATGGCGAGGATGGTGAAGACAATTCGCCAGCTCCTATGTCACAGAGGGAGTCGGACCCGCAGTCGTGCTACGTCAAACTTGTGTATGAAAAGAAGTCTGGCGAGATTCTCGAGTTGAAACGAACGTAAGTTTTGTTAGTGGTGCGGTGATAGCGGTGGTGCTAACTATTGTAGGGTACGTCGGTCAGGAAACGGACGAAGAAAACAGAGTGGTAGTACTGGCGCTGCTGCCACTAGTACGAGCGAGTACTTGATCAACAATAAAAAAGTGGCGGAAAAAGAGTATCAGGAAGCGCTGGCTAGCGAGAACATCATTGTCAAGGCCAAGAACTTCCTGGTGTTTCAGGGCGACGTGGAGAAGACGGCGGCCATGAGACCGAGTGACCTGGCTACTCTGATTGAACGTGTTTCGGGGTCTATTGAATACCAGAAAGAATACGACGCTCTCCAGAAGGAACTGGAGTCCAAGGGTAAAGAGTCGACTGCTGCTTATCAGAAACGTAAGCAGTATAATGCCGAGGTCAAGCAGTATCGTGATCAGACAAAAGAGGTTGAGAATTACAACAAGAAGATTGAAGAAAGAGATAATCTAAGCATCAATCTGATTCTATGGAAATTGTATCATATTGAGCAGGATATCGCCTCGAAAAAGGACCAGATTGTCAAGTTTGACAAGGAAATCAGCGAAAACATAAACTCACTGGCCGAGGCAGAGGATATTCTCGCCAATGCCAACGCCAGCTATGCTACGGCAAATAACCAGTATCGAAACCTCGACAGAAAATACAATCATTATGTCAAGAA
Source organism: Sugiyamaella japonica (assembly GCA_030583365.1). NCBI lineage: Eukaryota > Fungi > Ascomycota > Dipodascomycetes > Dipodascales > Trichomonascaceae > Sugiyamaella > Sugiyamaella japonica. The sequence goes on along the minus strand of JAJMIG010000139.1, from coordinate 5,101 downwards.
GATCGAGGCCAGACACAAAGACGTGCTGCCTATTAATGAGAAGATCAAGCTCAAAAAGGCGCATATCAAAGAGGCCAAGACGAGACTCGATTCTGTACAGCACGATCTAGACCGTCAGAATTCAGAAGTGAAGCTCGTCCAGAAAGGATTCGACGTGCTCGAAAAGGCCCAGGCGAAATTCGAGCAGGAGTCAAAGGAATCTGCTACTTTGACGGGCCTGCGCAACGTGTCAGACACCGTCCTCCAGGAATACGAAGAGCTGAAATCTGAATATAAACAGCAGACGAGTCTTGAGCAATCTCGCTTGGAGACGGCTTTACGAAATAGAAAAACCAATACAGACAAACTGACGAGTCTGGTAAACAAGCGCGATGAGCTCACTGTTAAGATTACGAGTCTGCAGCACGAGATAGATGACTTGAAGTCGTCTATCCAACATATTTCCGCATCCATCAACGACGATAATGAAGCGCTCGAGTCGAAGAAATCCGAACTGGATAAAATCATGTTGGAGAAATCGGATCGTCATCGCAAGGCGTCTGACTTGAATTCGCAGCTCGCCACTGTGGTGCGACAGCTTCTTGACCACGACACTGGGCGTAGAGAATCTGAAAAGGTTATCAAGCTGAAAGAAGATACTGAGAATCTCAAGCGATTGTTTGCAGGCGTAAAAGGTCTCATTAGTGATCTGTTGGAACCCAAAGAGCGAAAATATCAGACGGCCGTTTCCACCGTGTTGGGCAGAAACTTTGATTCGATTGTCGTGGACAGCCAGAAAACCGCTCGCGAATGTATCGACTATTTAAAAGAACAGCGCAAAGGAACATGCTCGTTCATACCGCTTGATACAATCCAAGTGTCTCCGATTCCTAGTTCTATGCGTACACTGGGCCGTAATGTTAGGCTGGCTATTGATACCGTGAGCTATCGACCGGAAATCGAGCGGGCCGTTCAATTTGTATGTAACAACTCTCTCATTTGTGACAATATGCAGATTGCCAAAGAGATGAAGTGGAGCCGTAATATTCAAGCAATGATGGTTTGTCTGGATGGGTCGATTATTCACAAGGGAAACATGATTTCGGGTGGTACTGCCGACAACCGGAATGCACAGAGATGGGAACAAAAGGACGTTCGTGGAATGGAAAAGCTGAAAGATAAGCTTACTAATGATTTACGGCAGTTGACAAATAAGAGAAACGAGTATTCTGCCAGGGAAGAGTCGCTGGTTTCAGAGATTAGTGGGCTCGGAATGAAACTGGCCGATTCCCGGGAACGACTGAATAGTCAAAAGATATCTCTAGAGAGCCGGCAGTCTGAGCTACAACATTTGACGAAATCTGCTCGAGAGCTCGTGCCAAACATTAGTGAACTTGAACGGGTTATTCGTGGGTTTGACTCTGATATTAACACGATCGAGTCCAAGGTGAAGAAGACCCGGGAAACTGTTTTCAGCGATCTGTGTTTGCGAATCGGCGTTTCAGATATAAGGGAGTTTGAAGCTGCCCAAAGCTCGCACCTTGAGGAAATCAATAAAAAGAATCTCGAGTTTTCCAGCCAGCGTATGAGATTGCAGACTCGACTGAATTTCGAAAAGAATCGAGTGCAGCAAACGAAAAAGAGGGTTGACAACATGACGTTGGAGATTGCTGCAAACGAAGAGGTTCTCAATCAGCTACGACGCGAACGGGAGATCCTCACTACGGAGATTGCCCAATTAGAGAAAGATAAAGCGATTTCCAAACAGAAATGCGAAGAAGCAAAGTCCGTTATGGAAGGACGCAAAGCGACTGCCGAAGATTACGTGAAACAAGTTCACGAATGGAGAAACAGGGTGTCGCGTGCGGAAAAGAAGCTCAGCGCGTTGGAGGAGGATATTTCTCGCGATGCTGCCAAAAGGTTGGATATGTTGACAGACTGCAAGATGAACGGCCAGGCGATTCCTCTACTGCAAGGGTCTCTGGATTCCATTCCTATGAAACGTATCATTAGTGACGAAACGTCGTCATCTGGTGATAATGGAGCCAGGGAGAACGAAGATGATGAAGATGGCGACGTTTCAATGGCCGACGCCGTCACGACAGGAGATGTTCCCACATCGCAAATCTCGGACACGTCTGTTTTTGGCATTCTTATTGATTATAAGAGCCTCAGCGCACGACTTTGTGAAAGCCATGATCCGTCCATTGAGACGGAAATTGTAGAAGAAATCAGTACTCTGTCCAGCCAGATTGACGGTATGGTAGTCAATGCGCGTGCTGAAGACCACTTAGAAGACGCGGAAACGAGATTCAAAGAGGCTGCCAAAGATTCCGAACATGCTGGCACCGAGCATCGGGCCATTCGTAAAGCCTTTGAGGATATCAAGCAGAAGAGGTCCAAGGCGTTCAACACAGCCTTTAATCAGATTTCTCGAAGCATCGATGGCATATACAAGGAGCTGACAAGAAACAAGTCGTTTCCTACTGGAGGCAGTGCCAACTTGTACTGGGAGAATGAAGGAGACGATTTTGCCAAGGGGATCATCTATAATGTTCAGCCACCAATGAAACAATTCTGCGAAATCGATCAACTGTCTGGCGGTGAAAAGACCATGGCTGCATTGGCGTTACTGTTTGCTATTCATCGGTTCCATCCATCGCCGTTTTTCATTCTCGATGAGATCGATGCTGCTCTTGATAATAACAATATTGCCAGCATTGGTCGATACATTAAGCACAATGCTCGGGAGAACTTTCAGTTTATTGTCATTAGTTTGAAGAACGGTCTTTTTGAAAAGTCGGATTCTCTAGTTGGTATATACCGAGACCAGGATGTCAACAGCTCGCGAGCCTTAACACTGGATTTGCGTCAGTTTGACGTTAAGCCGGTGCCCGTACCACAGCAGCACACGGCCCTGGTAACATGATTCAAACGTAGATAGTTTCAGCTATTATATTTAATGCATATATGATTAGCTGTGTTTTCTAATTATTTTTTCCATTCTTACCAGCGTGAATGGTCGTATGCTGCCCCATTGATTGAGTTCAGCAGGCTGGTCGGACCGGTATACGAACCCACGCCGTTTGTAGTACTGGTCGTTATTTACTTCGCGCACACATACGGCAATGAGAATCGACTGTTGGGCGTGAGGTTCCACGACGGATGCGAGATGCTGTTCGACAACTGCCAGAAGCCTGGCGCCTATACCCGCTCGCCACAGATCAGGGTTGACGGCGACAATGCAAAGTTTATAGTATGGCGTTGCTGAGTTGCCCGTCTCGTGGCTGTCCTTGACCTTGACCAAGCCCATGACGCCTAAAAGCGTGCACGAATCAGACGGTACTTGACCTACCACCACTGGTAATGGAGCCTGCTTGGCTTCTGGTGTGAAGGTTTTGTTGATGTAATCCACATCCCGAGTCGTATAAGCGACAAACAGGTGGCCATCTTCTATATCGCCAAGCAGCTGGTCTGTGTTCTCAAGCCTTGGGGTGTCTCCAAACAGATGGTCATGATTGTGGGATTTCGATATAAAGGCTCGATTGACCATTTCCACAATCTTGGTCTGTAGTGCAACGGGTAGCTCGGTTGAAGCTGGGTGAAGCACCGAGACGGTGATTAGCGACTTGTCTGCTGTCATAAATACCAACTGAAATGAATAGCTCACGACTGAAAAACTGGCAGACTGAAAAACTGACAAACTGACAAACTGACAAACTGACAAACTGACTAAATGACTAACGGGCGTTATCTTTTATGAACTCCAATCCACTATCAGCCAGCTTATCTTATCTTTTCATGCTCTATGCAGCACCCTGAGTCACACTGACAGGCACTCATCTCGAAGCTCATTACTCAGAAGCTCGTTTCTCGAGCGAGTATGTCCTACGACGTTACTGAGGTTCGCGGTTCAACACAGAGTCCTCAGTATCTCGGTCCGATAATCCTGTCATTACCAGAAGCTGTGGCTCAACCGAGGAACCAACCACTTTTCGCTCGCAGTACCTGTGGTGGTGGTACCAGCCGTGAGCGGTACTGCCGAACAGATCGAGGCGGTCGCGTGGAGATACGTTCCAACACCCATCGGGCCGTTGGTGCAGGACGCGCATCAACTTTAGCTTGTGAAACACAGCTCTATGCAGTAGCCGTAGTACTCCAGACGATGGTGGACCCCACAACTTCTCGAGCAGTGGGCACGATTACACCAGATTGGTTCCTGAGCTCACATATAGCATGCGGCACAGGCTACCACTACCACTACCACTGCTCTGGCAGCACCACATGGCCACATAGTAGCGAGCAAATGAGCTTCGGATTCGGAAGTGAAAGCCGTCAGCCAAGCTGAAACCACAGGCTCAGTGAGGAGCCGTTACGCTCGACCCTTGCCCTTCCCTCCTGCTGCCCTCTTCACCTCGGCTGAGAAAACAACCCCACAAACAACCTTGAAGCAAATATAAATAGGCGATTTGTGCCCGATATAATCTTTTTCCCAAACATACAAGTGTACCGAAAGCAAGCAATTTCAACATGTCTCTTTCTGATAGTAAGTACTAGTAGAGTATCGAGTATTGCTATCTCGACGTCATTTCTAACGCTAACAACTCTTAAGGCGCCTTTCCCTCGTCCAAAGTGTTTGACATCATCAAGGACACCCTCAGCGAGAAGCCCGAGCTCAAGCCCAAATTCATCAAGCAGACCAATGCCGTGATTGCATTCACTCTCAAGAACAAGGAGGGCAAGACCGAGACCTGGACCCTGGATCTCAAGGACAAGGGCACCGTGGTCAAGGGCGCCGTTGGCAAGGCCGACATTGGCCTGATTCTGTCGGACGAGCACTTTGGCCAGCTCGTGGACGGCAAGGCCAATGCCCAGAAGCTGTTCATGAGCGGCAAGCTCAAGGTCAAGGGCAACGTCATGAAGGCCGCCTCGGTCGAGGGCGTTCTCAAGCAGGCCCGCGCCCACGCTCCTAAACTCTAAATTAAATAGACGAAACAAAAAAATGCAATTTCCCCCCTGGTTGCGTGTGCGACGGGCGCTGCCTCCGGCGGCTGGGCGCTGCCCAGACCCGTGGCTCCGCTTCGCGGAGTAGTACACGCTCCCAGCACTCCGCGAAGCGGAG
>JAJMIG010000138.1:0-33865 GCA_030583365.1 Sugiyamaella japonica | reverse complement strand
GACCCCCCGTCGTAGGCTCGCCGCGTCTCCGCGAAGCGGAGCAACGGGTCTGGGCAGCGCCCAGCCGCCGGAGGCCGAGCAGGCGTCGCGCACTGTGGCTGCGAGCGTCAGGTGGCAGTGGCTGAAATGTGGCAAGGGCACCCGAGCCAGGCTATCAATAGTCACTTTCTAAAACCAACAGACGATCTGTGCGCGTAATCTCCAGTTGAAAACAGCGCTAAAAATCTCTTCGATATTTCAAGCCACCCAACTGGTCAGAATGGTCCAATAAGCACAGAGCTAGCTATATTTCACAATACAATGGTGAAATGACGCCATCTATGGATAGTGTGTTTCGGGCAACCAACCCTAAACCACGTCCTTTTAAGCCACAATATTCGGCTGTTATATCTAGGCACAGCATTTGTGGAGCTGACCGAGCATAACAGAGTGAAAAATTTAAGGGACATCTGCAACGCAGGCTTTCTAAGTTTGGAATATGATGAGCGCGGAATGTGGTTCAGACATTTGTCTATATAAATATATATATGATTGCGATTCCGGTTTGCAGTTGTTAATAAACCACAAGTAATATAGGTTTTTGTTGATTTGAAAAATGGCCAATCCACCCCATGGAGGAGAATTAAAAGATCTGCTGGCTAGAGATGCGCCTCTGCGATCATCGCTGCTTAAAGAGTCGGAATCGCTTCAGGATATTATTCTGACTGAACGTCAATTATGTGATTTAGAGCTTATTCTATCTGGTGGATTCTCGCCACTAGAAGGATTCTTGAATGAAAAGGATTATAATGGAGTAGTTGAGAATCTGCGTCTTGCTGATGGCACTTTGTTCTCCATGCCAATCAATCTGGACGTTTCCAAGGAAGAAATCGAAAAGTCCAAAATTGCTCCTGGTGCCAGAATCACTCTTCGTGATTTCCGAGATCAGGTTGCTATTGCTATTCTAACTGTCGAGGATGTTTATAAGCCCGACAAGGCCAAGGAAGCCAAACTTGTTTTCCGGGGTGATCCAGAACACCCAGCCATCAAGTACCTTAATAACACTATTAAGGAATTCTACGTGGGCGGTAAATTACAAGCCATCAACAGACTCAATCATTATGATTATGTGGGCCTACGTAACACGCCTGCTGAATTACGATCACAATTCAACAAACTTGGATGGCAGCGAGTGGTGGCTTTTCAGACTCGTAACCCCATGCACAGAGCTCATCGGGAATTGACAGTGCGAGCTGCTCGATCTCGTCAAGCCAATGTTTTGATTCATCCAGTTGTTGGTTTGACCAAGCCTGGTGATATTGATCACTTTACTAGAGTGCGTGTCTATCAAGCTCTGTTACCAAGATATCCCAATGGAATGGCCCTGTTATCACTTCTCCCTCTTGCTATGCGTATGGGTGGTGATAGAGAAGCTGTTTGGCATGCTATTATTCGTAAGAATTTCGGCGCTACCCACTTTATTGTTGGTCGAGATCATGCTGGTCCAGGCAAGAACTCAAAAGGTGAAGAGTTCTATGGACCTTATGATGCCCAGGTTCTTGTTGAGAAATATAGAGATGAGTTGGGTATTGAAGTAGTACCGTTCCAGATGATGACTTATTTGCCAGATGCCGATGAATATTCTCCCAAGGATGAAGTGGCTCCAGGAGTTCAAACTTTGGATATCTCTGGTACTGAACTTCGAAAACGGTTGAAGTTGGGTCTTCCCATTCCCGAATGGTTTTCGTACCCAGAGGTCGTCAAGGTTCTTAGAGAGTCTCATCCTCCTCGTGTTAAGCAGGGATTTACTATTTTCTTGACTGGATATCATAATTCGGGTAAGGATGCCGTTGCGCGTGCCTTGGAGGTCACCTTCAACCAACAGGGAGGACGTCCTGTGTCTCTTTTGCTTGGTGAGACGGTTCGATCCGAGTTATCGTCTGAACTAGGATTCTCTCGAGAAGACCGTCATAAGAATGTCCAGCGTATTGCCTTTGTTGCCAGTGAGCTTACCAAGGCCGGTGCTGCTGTCATTGCGGCGCCAATTGCCCCATACGCTGATTCCAGAAAACATGCTCGTGAGATTGTTGAAAAGCATGGATCTTTCTTCCTTGTCCACGTGGCTACTCCATTAGAGCATGCTGAGGCTACTGACCGAACTGGCCAATATGCTGCTGCTAGACGTGGTGAAATCAAGGGCTACACCGGTGTCGATGATCCGTATGAGGTGCCTACTGATGCTGACATCACGGTGGATCTCACCAAGACCGATGCTCGTACTGCTGTTCACCAAATCATTTTACTGTTAGAATCGCAAGGTTTCTTTGGGAATTAACGATATAATGAATAAAAGTTATGCGATTTATTGAGTAAATAGAAAAGAGTTTAATTAATGGCATTGAATAAATAAAAGACCAAGCTACCAGATGGGAATGCGTGCTTCATATGATGAATAAAAGTTATGAGATTAATACTGAGTAGATAGAAAAGAGTTTAATTAATGGCATTGAATAAATAAAAGACTAAGCTACCAGATTGGAATGCGTGCTTCGAGGTTAACCATATAATGAAGGTTATACGATTGATATTGGAGAAAAGAGTTTAATTAATGGCATTGAATAAATAAAAGACTAAGCTACCAGATTGGAATGCGTGCTTCGAGGTTAACCATATAATGAAGGTTATACGATTGATATTGGAGAAAAGAGTTTAATTAATGGCATTGAATAAATAAAAAAACTAACCTACAAGATTGGAATGCGTGCTTCGAGGTTAACCATATAATGAAGGTTATACGATTGATATTGGAGAAAAGAGTTTAATTAATGGCATTGAATAAATAAAAAAACTAACCTACAAGATTGGAAATGCGTAGCTTCGAGGTATCCGACAAACTGGGAACCGGTGACGGGACAGACGATAGCGATTGGTTATGACTAGGTGGCATATGTGGCGATTGGACGGCCGTAGAAGGGGCCGAAACTGACATAGACTGTGCTGGATATGTGCCAGTTGTAGTCGGTTTATCTCGAGGTGCTGTTAGTGGTGACACCGGTTCATGGCGAACTCTAGGTTTCAACGAGTAGTTTGATGGTAAAGATGTGATCGAAGGCGGTCTAGAAATACCGGCCGGAATGGCTGGCGTATTGGATAATGCGTTTTTAGGAGTTGTAGAAGCAATGGACGGGAGGACTAATGGAGATGGAGCAGCAGATAGACTACCGTTCGATTGTTCATGTAACCGTTTCTCGACAGTGTCGACACACTCGATAAGGTGCTTTATAAAGGCCACGGATTCTTGTAGGATGTCGAGCTTGTGAAGACCGATATCGCCTCCTCGTTTGGCGGTGGTTAACTGACTACACGCCGGTACCAGTTGACGCAACGCCTCAAACTGTTCGTTGATTTTCAGTCTTCGACGACGTTCGATATCAGAATGAGAAGTTCGACGAGCCTTTTTGCGCTGTTCATCATCGCCAGGAGACTGGCCTTTTCTAGTTCGTTTCTTAGCTCCTGTGGAAGAGATTCCTTTCTTAGCAGTCATATCCGAGGGAACTGTTTGAATAATAGTGCAAGCTCTAGAAGGAGGAGGTGGTAGCACAGATTTACTAGGAGGAGGTAAAGCAGCCTGAGGCAGAGTCAATGGGGGCAAAGTGTCGAGGGTGAATGGTGAAGATGAACTCACAGGAGTTTCTCTATACTCTTCCTCTGGATGATCCATCAACGGAGTCCCAGAAGTCGGACCGTATCTGGGGGTCCGTTGAGGATTAGAAATAAAACATGATGACGACGATGGAGTAAACGCAGCTGCCGTTGGGCGCGCCAAAGTCGTCAATCCAGGACTAGAGTCAATCTCATTATTATCATCCTCATCTTCATCTTCTTCATCAAAATACTTGTCTTCATCAGACTCTTCAGGAACATGATGTTTAACTCCAAAACGTGAACCATGCTCCGGCAGAATCGTTCCCGTTCCCGGAGGCGTTGGCAACGCTGAAGGAGGAAGAGTCAATGGTGGTAAAGCTGAAGAAGGGGACATGGCTAATTCTTCTTTCATATTGGCTGGCGCAAAATGTTTTCCAATATTAGATTACAATTGTTTTCATGTGCATTCTGGTCTCAGGCCTCGCTCGCCCTTTGTCAACATTGATCCAGGGCCTCTCCATCTACTTTTATATAATCCCATCGCGTGGGCTGTAGGGGTCCGGTTCCAGAGTCGCAGCTGGAAACATGTTGCTGGACATAATCATGCAGATCAGTTATCACGTTTTGTGCCTTTCCTGTCCGATAAGTTCTCCAGATGGACGCACGTGGGAATTGGCTTGCATTGAAGCGCATGCATGCTGACAATATCGACGAGACTGGTATCGGATAAACTAAGCAATAGAGGGGTGGGGCATGAATTTAGCACGCGACCAAAGAGGAGTGTGAGACCAGTACGGCACATTAACGACGCAACGTGTAACCTGCGAGACAACGTGGGAGAGGGAGCGGGTGAGGGAGAGGGAGCGGGTGAGGAAGTGGAAGTGGAAGTGGAAGTGGTGGGAAAGAGAAACACAACAGATAAAGTGCTGACCAGCATTGGTACACACGAGAGTGGAAAGTCTGCTGGCGGTGCATGGCTTAACAGAAAGTATAGCTTATAAGCGCATCGTAAACGTGGTGCTAACATGCAGATAGAGCGGTTCACACGACGATATTCCGAAACTTTGTTCTCGATGCAGCTTTTAATGAGAATATGCATATGAATCTGAGTAATAAGTGAACGGCACTCTGGTCACATGGCTGCTTCCGCGTATGTTGTGAATTGATAGCTTGATGAGTTTTACTAGATGCCGGTGGTGGGCTCTCATTGGCAGGACATTTGCTGTCTGCTGATGACGACATCCACTGAGACATGTCACCGCGCTTGCGTGTGAAAATAGCGCAACAATACAGGTGATTTAAAGAAGTCGGCGAATAGTGGTAAATGACCAGTTGCGTAGATCTCGCCAGATATATTGAACTCCTAAAGTAAGATATGTTAGACGTGGCATCCAGCAGTGCAAAGCTACGAAGCCAAATATATGGCATATTACAAGCTAGGATTCCCATCCATCACCGGCCACCGAAGCACAACCTCAGAGTTAAATTGCCCTCAGCTGACCAAAGCCAAGTATTCTATGTTTACCAACCAAACGCCACTCAAATCCATTGCTTAGAGTCCTTTTGAACATCCCCCCAGTCCCATCAATCTCACATATACCATATTGGTAAATATCCAGCTGCTGATCAGCCTGTATACATCACGTGATGCAGATTATGCCCTTTTCGTTTTGCATTAGGGTTGGGGTGGGTCGCCAATTTCCACATTAGGAAACATGTAAATAAAAACGCATGCAAAACAGGGAGAACAAACAAGATAAATCGTTCCCATATAAAAGACACAAGCCCTTTCAAACTTTTTCTTTCCATCTGCCCACACAAAATCTCGAATTCCCATTTTGTGGCATATCCGTCTTTTTTACTGTTTCAATTCTTTCCGAGGCTGGTCCTTGACATCTTTTTTACGATATTCAATTACTTCTGGAAAGTTAGTTGATCATATCATATATTTGAAAAACCACAAAAAAAAAACACATTACATTTCATCATCTTTTATACAATGAGTACTTTGTCTACTCCAAGTCGACCAGTCAGGAGAACATTGTTCTTCAACTCCCCCAATGCCCCAAAACAACCAAGATTAGATAGTGCTGGCACTTCTTCTCTATCATTTGCAACCCTTGCTACTACAGCTGTAGTGGCGGCAGCAGCAGCAACGCCTAAAAAACACGTCCCTAAAAGCATCGGAAAGGCAAATTCGCCCCTGCGTAATGACGTTGGTTTGTCGGATTGGGCCCTGACTGGCTCAGGTTTAGCTCCCATCAATCATACTCCTGGCAAAATTACAAAAAAAGACAAGGCACTGCGGGCCAGTGCCAAGGTCGATCGGTTTATCCCGAATCGACAAAACTCCAATACTTCTATTTCAAAGTTGGAAACTGGTGATGAATCTTACAACTCGAATCCGGCAGATACTCTGAATTTGAATGAATCCCTACAATACAGAACATCTGTAGCCGAGGCATGTGGCATTGCATTGAATACGAGAATTCTCGAGTTCCAGCCTGCTGCACCCCAGTCGTCCAAGCCGGTGGACCTTAGAAGCCAGTATAATAGACCTTTACGTCCTGCTGCAAACGCTCAAGCTAGACGTAAGGTACCAACTGGTCCTGAGCGTGTGTTGGATGCTCCAGGATTAATAGACGACTACTATCTCAATCTGCTGGATTGGTCCTGCGGTAATCAGGTAGCTGTGGCTTTAGAACAGACTGTATACATTTGGGATGCCTCGTCGGGTTCAGTGTCAAATCTCATGGATTCTGTCAATGGCACCTATGTCTCGTCTGTACGATGGTCTGGTGATGGTGCCTATTTGGCTATTGGTCTCAGCGACGGCGACGTTCAGATTTGGGATGTTGAGGACCAGACTAAGCTTCGATCAATGGCAGGTCACTCGGCCAGAGTCGGCGTTCTTTCATGGGATAAGCATCTTCTCTCTTCTGGCTGCCGAGATGGCTCGATCTGGAATCATGATGTTCGCATTGCTCAACATAAAGTGTCTGAATTTAATAACCATGCAGCCGAAGTTTGTGGTCTCGACTGGAGATCAGATGGTGCCCAATTAGCTAGCGGTGGAAATGACAATGTTGTCAATATTTGGGACGCTCGTTCAAGCACTCCAAAGTTCACTAAAACCAATCATAAAGCTGCTGTCAAGGCTCTTGCTTGGTGCCCATGGCAAACCAATTTATTGGCTACTGGTGGTGGTTCTCAAGATAAACACATTCATTTCTGGAACTCCACCACTGGAGCGCGGGTTAATTCAATCGATACAGGCTCTCAAGTGACTTCACTTAAATGGAGCTCTCTTTATAAGGAGATTGTTTCTTCTCATGGCTTTCCCAACAATTATCTGACCATCTGGTCGTATCCCACTTTAACTAAGAATGTCGACATTCAAGCTCATGACTCGAGGGTCCTTCACACTGCATTATCTCCTGATGGACAGACATTGGCGACATGTGCCAGTGATGAAAATCTCAAATTCTGGAAGATTTTCGAGTCCATGGGCAGAAAAGTTGCCAGTGCTGCTGGAAGCACTCTGGCTTCAGGTAAAGACATGGGAAAGACAATGATGATAAGATGATTATGAGTACATAGTCAATATATAAGTATACACATTTCATAATACCCAATCTAGCATCGCATCTATGCGTTTCCAGTCATTTGAACAATAAAAAAAAACAATCATCGTCTAATCATCTTCTATGGCATCCTCATTGTTGGAATCATGAAAAATGAGTGGCTGTTCAACACGAGGCATGCCATAGCGAAATCGTTTACCCGAATTCAAGGACATTTTGGACATTTCAGACTTTAACGTGTCCACGACCTCTGTATCATTCTCTGAGAATCGTCTATGTCTGATGTTTTCATTAGTTAAAGGTGGGCTTGGAGGCCTGTCTAGGCCATAAGAACCAAAGGACGCCATATCGGTATGCTTGAATCTCACGGTATTATTATCTGGCGGCAAAGGTGAATAACATGGTTCTGTTGGCGATAGTGGGCCAAATAATAATCTAGGTTTATGAATGTCCCTATTGGCCACACTGGACGACCGCCGATGGTGTAAAAACGAGGTTAAGCCAGAATTGGGTTCCTTTAATCGTACAACCAAACATGTGACGTTGTCTAAAGAGCCTCTACGGATTGATTCCGAAACCAACGTCTTGGCTGCTTCATTCGGGTCCTTGATGCTTCGAATCTTATCTACTGCTTGTTGATCGGTAAATACATCCCATACTCCATCACATGCTATTATTATAAATTCATCTTTCTCGGCGTCTATTTTTGTTTCTGTAATATATGGTCTTGCAGACACAAAATTCTTGAGCGAAGCATCACCCAAAGCTCTGGTAATTGCCAATATCCCGGACACTCTACCTAATGTGATTTTGCCTCCCGAGCGAATTATACGACCTCTTTCGCTCGCATCATCAGCACTGTGATCATATGTCAGCCGATAGGCCGTGCCATGATCACTACAGAGAATAATTCTTGAATCTCCAACATTCCCCGTATACAAATATCGGCCCTTTGGATGTGACGTGATATAGGCAATTGCAGCAGTGGTGCCGGACCTGTCTTTAATATCTGAACTATTCTGAATAGCAATATCTGCCTGCTGAAACGTAAAATCTAATATTGTTGAAACCGGTAGATTCGACGAATATTGCTCGAGGTTTCTTGTCAACAATTGATGGAAATTATCTGCACACCACCTGGCAGTCTGTTTACCTCCATGACCATCGAACACTGCTATGTAGCCACCATGCAAGTCTCTCATAAATGGAATGCAATATTTATAAGTGTCCTCCATGGTTTTCCTATGAGGGTAATTTTGATTAGAAGACGTCCCTACTGATAATATTGGCATATTGTTTTTTTTGGGCCGTCAAACTATTCGTCTAAGCAGAGTGTGAACCTCGCGGTTATTTGGTTGGCCAAGAATAAGTATATTTCACCGAATCCTGTCTAAGCCTAAAATACTTGGCAAATGATAAAGAGATAGACTGACGACTACTTTAAGCTTTCACACCTCACACTTCAGAAGGTCTATAGGTAGGCGAAGATTGGGTGACTTTTTTTTTCTTTGGCTGATAACGTTTTTCTGTCAACTTGTAAACCAATGCAACACAATGTTTGTGGTACATCCAATGCTGTCATGAAAATATACATATATATATATATTATATGATTATCTGACAAAATATTCAGAATGAATCGGCGTGAGCAAAATGACGTGGATGCAGCAGCGTTTCTTTGTGGGGGAGATGGACCTAATAATTGCCGTTCACGAGGCAGAGCCTGCCTGCTGCAACTGATCATCCCACCGAGATGGGGAAACCAGGAGCGCTTCACTTTACGTCAGGCGCGAACAAAACCCAACCTGTGGGTGCTTCCTCAGCTCGTACAGGGTGCCACGCCTCCGGCGGCTGGGCGCTGCCCAGACCCGTTGCTCGCTGCGCTCGGGCTGGGACCGAGGGCCGTGGCAGGCTCCTAGCACTCGAGCGCAGCTCGAGCAACGGGTCTGGGCAGCGCCCAGCCGCCGGAGGCGTCCACCCACCAAGCGAGAGGTCAGCAATCGACAGTCTTGAGCGGGAAATGGATGCATACACCCGTTATCTTATCTAGAGAAATTCGGGGGATCGTCGCCCTAACCTGCCCTGTGATAGAGCGAAAATCTGAAAAAAAAAGAGACATCGGAGAGTGTCAGATACGCTTGTGACAGTTCAATATCGCCGAGATAAATGTATCAGGTTCGTGTCATCAGCCGGAGCGATTATAAAAAGGCCGCCAAAGTATTGGCCGGCTCGTTTGGAGACGAGTTTATCAGCAAATATCTGGCAGTAGGAGATCAGTTTAGCGACGAACAATGCCATCTTGTCAACCAGGAGCTACTGGAATACGTAGTATACGCCCATATTATTCACGGGCTTGCTTTGGAGGTCGGCGATTTCCAAGGCGTGGCATTGTGGATGCCTCCAGGACAAAGTCTGGACAACTGGTGCACGGTATTAATGAGCGGCATGTGGAGACTGGCCTATAGGCTTGGTCCTAAAGGTAGATATCGATATTTTCGAGACTTTCTTCCGTTCTTGACACGCACCAAAAGAGAATGCTTGGGGACTGAGCACGACTTGAACTCGTGGTATTTGACATATATAGCCACCTCGGTACAGGCTAGAGGAAAGGGGTACTCACGGCAACTGGTAGAATATGTCACGGCAATTGTAAGTATGGCGCAAAATATTTATTTTACAGCCTACAGTGTACTGACCTATCCATGCAGGCCGAGAAAAATTGTCAAAAATGCTATTTAGAGTCTGCCACTGAGCACAGTACTACGATATACAAAAGATACGGTTTCGAGCGGGTGCGACGAGTGGAGTGGCCAATCAACGACTCACCTACCGTAGCGTACGAAATAATGGTTTGGAATCCATCGGGTAGTGGCAGTTTAACAAACAGGCATGATGAGACAGGTTCCGAAGCAGGTTCCGAAGCAGGTTCCGAAGCAGGTTCCGAAACAAGTTCAGACGCCTGTCAAGACAAATGATGTGACAAACAAACAGAGTTTCAGACGCAGCCGTCGTGACGGCACCTCACGTCATACGGTCGGAGCCGACTAATGTTGAGCTTAGTGGTTGCCTGGCATCCAGTCGAGAAATAGTTTTTCCGGTGTTTTTGTCTAAACCGGGAAGGTGGCGCGCGGATCTCTGTATTGGGCAGAGGCTGGATCTCCTGCGGTGAAAACCCGGTCCCGATGAACCATGACGTAGCGGTTTCGGATGGTTGTAAAAGTTAAATATTGAGTGATGAATGGAAGATGATAGTTGAGCCAGGATGGCCTAACTCGGATTCGGCTCTATAATGGTCCTCCTGTCCTATATCCACGCCTATATTATTAATCGCATCCTAGCGCTCGAATTTAAAGTCGTTGGCTGATATTCTATATGATACACCCTGGCATATGGCCGAAGATAATCCGGCGCGCGTTCCGTAAGTAGTAACTGGTACGTCATATATGCAAACATTACTGTCCGAGATAACTGACTGCCATCAACTATATAAAGGGGTAGCTGTAGCCCGAATTTCACACAGTACGACTGGTTCGAGTTACTTTACTACCTACTGCATTCTACACCAAATATGTCGTCTTCTACCTCTCTTATCAAATTAACTTGGAAAACCAAGGCTCCGGTGGCCGTTGGCGGAATCATGGGTAGCTTCTACGCTGCCAGATGGTTCTTCTACCGACCCGTCATGAAGAAGTATCCTGGAGATCGAATTGTCACTGTTGAGAGATCTGGCGGTGGTATCTAAATTCTCGAGTTCTTCTATGCATTTCATTTTATTGTTGTATTATTGCCAGTGCGGCCGATGCTTATCTAGCTGGTCTAGAAAGTCTGCAACAAAAAACACCTATTCGTCATTGTATCCATCTACGTTCATGGCGTTCGGTCCTCATTTGGCAGCTCGTACACGTTTGTCCAGCAAATCAATTGGCGTCTGCGTTTTACGTACTTCTAATAAAAATAGAGACAGCTCGCTGTCTGCCCCGCTTATCACAGCCCGGTGGGCGCCTCCGGCGGCTGGGCGCTGCCCAGACCCGTTGCTCGCTTCGCTCGGGCTGGGAGCTCCTGAGGGAATTGCGTTAGGGTTGATAGCCGGACCCGAGACCGGCTGCGGTGAATTGTAAGTTCCGAGCGTACTCGATCTATGAACTTTAGACGCAGGGGTATAGTCCATCGTATGCAAGATAACGTATGCAAGATTCGGCACGGGCATATTATCTGTATACCCATTATCCAATCCACCGTCAGTCGGAAGAAGAGACAGCAGACATTATCGCAACGCCCAGCAGCAGCGAATTCTTTATCTTTGTATCAGCCTGATCCTGGTACGTCTTCTTCAAGAGAGTGCCAATTGTCACTCACTGTCACGGTCACGGTCACTATCACTGTAACGTCAGTGTCCATCTCTTCGACAAGTGTGCTCAATTTCTCTCATTCTACCGCCAATACACACGGATTACAGGTCCTGCACCTCCTAAAATGCGAGATAAATAATTAAATACCAGCGATTTGCCACCGCAAACTGGCCATCGATAGAACTGACGTCTAATCACCTAAACAATACGGCTGGCGGCATGGCAACGGGCATATCTTGCCACTTTTCCAGCCTATTGCCTAGGATTAATCGTTAGAGTCTCTTAATATAGTAGACTCTGAGTATGCTCTTAAACTTTGTCGTTTTTCATCACCGGTTGGTAGGATGAGTATCCACAGATCCACCAGCCTGATATGCAGCATGTGAATACGTCTAGTGAATGTCAGATTGATTCTCAAACAAGCTACCTCCATCCTCTGCTTCTACCTCTACCTCTGCTTCTACCTCTGCCAACCTCGAGATACTTCTTCAAGGAACCGCTGGCGCTATTCCATTCTACATCTTTCGACCCTGCTTGCCATTCAGATTCACGTGATATCGAACTTTCTTCACACGGTCTACAGATGCAGCTCATACGGCTTCTTCCTCACATGCTAACAATGGCAAGGAAGCAGCAGACTTGACTGCTGCGAGAATAAATAACCCCAGTGGCGACTTTTTTGTTGGTGGCGTTGGAGGCTATCTATTTTTCTTTTTGTTGATTAAACCACGCCAGAATTCAATTGCTTGAGTATAAGTAAGGACGATATTGCACAACATGTCCAAGGAGGATAAGAATAATAAGAATACCTCGTCTTCATCTATTGACGAGTCGGATAAAGCTTGGTCGGATCTATCGGTGACTTTAGACGAAGTGTGGGATTTGACGGACCGGACTTTTGGCAAACTGACGAACCTGGCATCTGTGTACGGAGATAAATTACAAGATAAACTTGACGAGAATTGGCCTTTGAATTGGAAAGACGGAATTGACATTATGATTGGATCTAATTGGCGTAATAACGAGAACAGCGATGAGGTTCCATTAGCTGGAGAAGATAATAATATTAATGATAATAATAATACGTGGTGGGGTAATCGACACCATCATCATCGGTTCCATAATGGATGTAATCGTGGAGGTCGAGACTCGAAGATGTGGGCGTATCCCGTTCCGTCGTTGCGTCAATATGATAACTGTATTGACAATAACGGAACGTCGGCTTGGTCCCGAGATGGCGTTTGGAAGTGTCTTTTCCCGGATTCGGAAAACAGAGACAAGCTCTTGAAATTGACCGGACCAGGCGATAATTCTGTTCCTGTTGAAGACCGTCAGTGGTTTACAGATTACAGTGTGTACCTTGACTGGAGAAGGGCCATGAGAAAGGCGGAAACTGCTAAGCGAGAACAGGAATGGCAGAGAATCAAGGAGAAGAGGGACGGGTTGTTTTTATTCAATGATTCTGAGAAAGAGTCGAGTCCCGTGTCTTCTGTGTCTTCGGTGGCTGCTCCTGCGTCTGCTAATTCCCCTAAATATGTGAGTGAATCCGAGGCGTCTAAGCAAGGGAAGAATGTGATTTCGACGTCGATTGTGGCTGAGACCGTTTCGCGAGATGACGGCACGCTTGAGACGAAGCGCGTGGTCAAGAAGTGGTACGATGACAACACTGTCAGCGTTAGCGAGACCATCAACTCTGGCGACAGTCGACCTGGGTCGAGCTCCAAGGGTGGGTGGTTCTGGAAGTAGCTGAGCCCGGTCTGGCAGTTGTGGAAGGTGATCCTGATCATTTAAACTTATTTTATTTTATTTTATTTCTCTCATGTGTATACGAATACAACACTCTCTACTCTTGCGACCCTTGGCTCACGTCCGAGCGCAGCGAGCAACGGGTCTGGGCAGAGCCCAGCCGCCGGAGGCAGAGCCCGTTGCAGCCCTCGTTTCAAGCTGGACCCTGATACACGGGCGTTTGGCGCAGGCAGGTACGGACATTTGACGCTCTGATAACCGCATATGCTGCGTCTGACATCATCTCCTATATATGTATATATATATATGTATATGCCATAGTCTCGTCTTTTCAGCTGTTTCATCGTTTGATCTCAACTATACATTACCATGTCATCTCCAACATCGTCATCACCACCTCCGACTGAACGGAGAAGGTCGTCAGCGTCTAATCATATCAAGCCCAAGAGTATTCTGAGGAACGCCCAGTCAACGGGTTCGCCAGGAAGCTCGTCAGCATCATCACCAGTTGTGGATTCACAGGCGGCGTTCGACAGACAGGCGGTGCTTGAAAACACTCGGGCCAATGCTAAACTGAACCATATTGGAGCCGAGATCCGGCGACGGAATACGCTGGAGTCAGGCGACGAGCTGAGCAGCGTTGCTGCTGCTGCCACGAGCGAGCAAGAGAAGCAGCGGTTGAGGCAAGAACAACAGGAGCATCTGAAATGGGATGAGGCCAATCTGTATCTGACTGAACAAGAGAAGAATTCCACCATGAAAATCACCGAGCCCAAGACGCCGTATCAGGGAGCCGTCGGAGACTCGGAGTACTATCTACCCGACGAAGAGGACGAGATTGTCAAGACACGAGACAATAAGATTTTGAGTGTGGATGAGCTGGATGGGTTTAGTCTTGGCGAGTCTATTGTGCCGTCATCGAAGCCAGTGGCTGAAAATGATCGAATCATAGTAGACCCTGACGAAGAGGAAGAGGAAGAGGAGGAAGAGGAGGAGGAAGAGGAAGAGGAAGGAGAAGAGCTGAGTGCTGAAGAAAAACACAAGCGTTTTGAAGAGCTACGCAAGTCTCATTATTACATGAAAGGTGCCGTACTTCATTCTCCCGTTGCTCCTGTAGAGGTTGACGACGAAGAGGATGAAGGTGAAGGTGAAGATGAAGATGAAGATGAAAATCAAGAACCGAAGTGAGTTCAAAACTACTCCGTGCAATGATAATCAAAGGATTACGACTCCGCTTAGCTCATGTATGTATGTATTAAATTAGAACTCAGAACTCTTCTGCTTCGTGAAAGAAAAGACTGAAAGTGATGATGGTCGTATAAACCAGTAAACCACCAGATAGTGACATGATCATGGCGGCAATGCCAATCATATGATTATGGGCAAACACCACCGGTAAGGCCATTCCACTAAAGACAAGAAATCCTGTAGCAAACCGACCAAAGTCCACCACCGTGCTGCCTGTCTCGCTCATAAAGTCATCAGAGTTTGACCACTGACTACACAGAGCATTGGGTAGAGGTGCTAACAAAAACATGGCCACTAGTTGGTTAGGATATCAGATAGCCGTGTATTGTGAAGATTGTGAACATGTACTTACCAACTGCTAGTGGAAGCCAATTGTCCCATAGAGCACATGACAGAATAATAAGTAGAAACCCAACTGCCAGAACGCTAGAAAGAGAGATGATTTTGTACAAAGGGCTTACTACGAAGGCCATGATAAAGATGTTGTCTATGAGGTACGAACCGTCCTGCCAGAATGGTACTATTGTGATATGAAGCGTAGGGTTGATACGTGAACCAGCAACATCATTGCCGCACCCGTGGCCGTACACGAAGCGGCGTTAAAGGTCGTCAGCTTTCTACTCAAATAATCATAACAATATGCACCAACTGTTTGTTCTGAAGTTGTTTGCACGAAAGTGTTTCATTGGCTTTATCAGTTGTGGGTGAATCGCTGGCATAAGTGGGTAGGTCGAAGGCTACTCCCGCAGCACTCCCGCAGATACCGGTAGTTTATGCAGGTTGCCAATGAGTTGCTCTAGAGAACGCTCTAGAGTCACTTCAAACACCTCTCTAGTGTACGATTACGAAAAAGAGTCAAAGATCATTACGGGACTACTCTTGATCCAGGTAGTCGCGATGTGGTGAGAACGCCAGCGATTCGAGACATTCAGTCCTGTTCTCGGCCAGTGCCCTCGCTCCTAGCCCTCCGCGAAGCGGAGCAACGGGTCCGGGCAGCGCCCGGCCCCCGGAGGCAGACCCCCAAGTCCCAGGAGTCAGGGGAAGAGGGATAGCGGGTCTTGGTGGGGTGGATAGATTAGTCACCCAGCCGCGTGAGACGCAGAGACCCAGACGCAGAATAAGGTGACTGATCACAGCCTGAACTGCTTGGCTGCAGCCGGCGTGTAGGGGTGGGTAGCAGGTGGGGAGGGGATGTTCAGATGGCGGAGTTTAGGAACTGAGCTATTTGGGGGGCGAAAGATGCTAGTATCGCCGCTAGTGCCGAGACTTGATTGTGAGTGCTGGTTGTTAGGTCACAAAGGTGACTAATTATCTATCAGTGGCCCGTGGTGTTGCCGAAATGTGCGACACCTCTTCCCCTTTTGCCAATCTCCAGATGGTGTATCTGTGGATCTCGTAAACTCCGCTATTGGCGGTGTTAGGCGGTGTTAGGCGGCGTTGGTCCGGCGCCTCGTTCCGCTTATTAAACATGCGGCACTAACGGTCGATCCGTTTACAGGGCCAGATTTTGCCACCGCTAACAGATCCGATCGGCTGCGAGAGCTCGGATATTTCCCGAAGCGCGCCACGCTGCGAGCGCCACGCTCCCCCTCCAACCCGAGCAGTTCATTATCTGGGGGTTGGTGGGGTGATAGGACAAGCTTGCAGAGATATCTGTGTTGGCCGGGAACTGGTACGAGCGCCCAACTAGTGGGCCATACGCTTATGCGAGCTATGTCACTAGATCTATCTCATTACTCACACATACTCACAAATAATCGCCCTAACAGGATGGTAGATAATCGCATCCTCGCTCCCTCGCCCCTTCCTCTCCCCTTCCTCCCCTTCCTCTCCCCTTCCTCCCCTTCCTCCTCTTCCTCCCCTTCCTCGCCTTCCTCGCCTTCCTCCCCTTCCTCCCCTTCCTCCCCTTCCTCGCCTTCCTCGCCTTCCTCCCCTTCCTCCCCTTCCTCCCCTTCCTCCCCTTCCTCTCCCTTCCTCTCCCTTCCTCTCCCACTTCTTCTAGCAACGTAAATACCATCAAGTGCCCATTATCCATCTCCAGTGGGCACTGATTGCCGTTGAAAATGCCGTTTAAATATCATGCACAAACTATTTAGCTGTAAATATGAATCAGAGGCTATGAAAACGCATGCAACACGTATATGCGGCCCAAGGTGGAGAGGCAAAAATACAAGAAACGGAAACTTAAAACGGCAACAAGCATATCTGATAATGATATAAAGCAGGGCATCTACTGGTGATATTTATATATATATATATAGTTTTGCTTTGAGTTGTATGTTTGTTCATAAATAACAGATAGTCTTTAGCGTCGACGGTTGTGCAACGACTCGAGGTGAGTGCACAGTAGAACGAGTATACAAGCTGTTTCGGTGGACAGTTAGTCCAACTAACAAACGGCACAGAATGTCGGAAGAAAAACAGCTGGAGCTGCAAAACGACACGGGCTGTAGTTCACACGACGCCTCAAGTTCGGGCGGGTCTGAGGGAAAACCCCCTGCGGAAAGGATAGTCGTCAAGAGCAGAGATAGTGACGACGAGAAGCAGAAAGCCAGTCAGGGCTGGCTAAACAGAAAGAAGAACAAGACCAGCAACAAGAAAAGTGAAAAGACAAATGATGATGATGGCGAGATCGATCCATTTCGTCACTTGTCAGAAGAGGATGCTGAAACGTTGCGAGATCAGATCCACTTGCCATCTCCTCATGTGTCTTTGAGATCTCTGTATAGATACGCTACCAAGAGAGATGTTGCCATTCTGATTCTTGGTTATACATGTTCTATCATTTCCGGCGCAGCACTGCCCATGTTCACCTTGGTGTTTGGTAATCTGACACAAGAGTTTGCAGCTTTTTTCACTGGTGAAAACCCAGACCCAGACAAATTCCAGAGATCCATCAATCACAATACTTTGTATTTCCTATATCTCGGTATCGGAATCATTGTCTTTTCTTTCACCGACACTTATATCCATGTGGAACGAGGCGAGGTTCTAACGGCTCGAATCCGTCAACAGTACTTAAAAGCTGTGCTGAGACAGAACATTGCGTATTTCGACAAACTGGGTGCCGGAGAGGTCACCACCCGTATCACTAATGATACAAATGCTATTCAAGAAGGTATTTCTGAAAAGGCTGGCTTAATCATCAGTGGAGTGTCTACTTTTGTGGCTGCATTGGCCATTGGTTTTGCCAAATCGTGGAGATTGGCCTTGATTCTGTTGTCGGTGGTGTTTACAATCAGTGGTGTCATGGTATTCGGTTCGGTGTTTATTGTGAAATACACCACGAAAAGCACATCTGCGTATGGTAAAGGAGCTACCGTAGCCGAAGAAGGGCTATCGGCCATTCGTAATACAGTTGCATTTGGAGCCCAGAACAGACTGGCAGATAAATTCGACATCCATTTAAAGGAAACCATGAAATGGGGCATTTTCAAAGAGAGAAGTGTCACTTTGATGGTTGCTGGACTGTGGTCTGCCATTTACCTCTCTTATGCTTTATCCTTTTGGCAAGGATCGAGATTCATTGTTCAAGGCCACATGCAAGTTGGTACGGTAGTGACTGTCATTATGGCCATGATGATTGGCGCGTTCCAGTTGGGTCATGTTGCTCCCTCGTTCCAAGCAGTAAGTGTTGCTCTATCGTCGGCCAAAAAGATCTTTGAAGCAATTGATCGTGTGCCGGTCATTGATAGCGACTCGAAAGAAGGAGATAGAATCGAAGAAGTCAAAGGCCATATTCAGCTGAAAGATGTCAAATTTGTCTATCCATCCCGACCCGACGTGACTGTTTTGCATAATATGAACCTTGAAGTCGAGCCTGGTCAGACTGTGGCACTTGTCGGTATGTCTGGATCGGGCAAGTCGACTATCATTGGTTTATTAGAGCGATTCTATCGTCCTCTTTCTGGTAGCATTACTATTGATGGGAAAGACATCGATACACTCAATGTTAAATGGCTTCGTCAACAGATTGCTCTTGTATCCCAGGAACCGACCTTGTTTGCTGTCACCATCTATGAGAACATTTGTTTCGGTTTGATTGGTACTCCTTATGAAAACGCTTCCGAGGAAAAGAAGAGAGAACTAGTAGTGGAAGCTTGTAAACAGGCCAATGCCTGGGAGTTCATTCAGAACATGACTGATGGTTTAGATACCAATGTTGGAGACCGTGGGTTTCTAATGTCCGGTGGCCAGAAGCAGAGAATTGCCATAGCTCGGGCTATTATCTCGAATCCTAAAATCCTTTTGCTTGATGAAGCTACTTCGGCTCTTGATACGAAATCAGAGGGTGTTGTTCAGGATGCTCTGGACCGAGCCTCTAGAGAAAGAACCACCATTGTCATTGCCCATCGTCTATCGACAATCAAGGATGCTGATAAGATTGTTGTTATGTCCAAGGGCCGTATCGTAGAGCAAGGCAGCCATTCCGAGCTCGTAGCTCAGAAAGGCGTTTATTATAACCTCGTTGAAGCTCAACAAATCACCGCTGCTATTAAACAGGAACACGACAAGACTGACGGCGTCGATACTGCCAGTGGTGGCAACAACAACTCGGATGGTGAGTCCAATGTCCCTCGTAAATACATTGCCGACGATGACGATATTGCCCCTCTGCAGAAAATCGGTACCTCTAAATCCATTTCTAGTGAAATCCTGGCTAATCAACAAAGCAGTCAGGGGAAAATCGACCGTAGTGTGTTCCAGTTAATCGCAATGTTATTAAGATTCAACAGGCAGGAAAAATGGCATATGATTATTGGCGCTACGTCGTCTGGTATCGCTGGTTTTGGATATCCGGCTCTTTCGATGCTGTTTGCAAAGATTATTCAGGCTCTCATGGTGACTCCATCTCAATATGGCCATATGCGACATGAAGTCAATGTGTATACTGGCTATTTCTTCATGATTGGTGTTATTTTGTTTGTGGTGTTTATTCTCATGATTGGGTTCCTTTCCTATGCGTCTCAGCAGTTGGTTCGCAAAATCCGTCTTCGTGTTTTCAGACAGTACTTGCGGATGGATATTGAATTCTTTGACAGAGACGAGAATTCCACTGGTGCCCTGACCTCGACCTTGGCCAAAGATGCCCAAGCGGTTGAAGGATTTGGAGGTGCTACTTTGGGCCAGGTTCTACAGTCCATTATTACCCTTTTTGGCGGTATCATTGTGGCTATTGCCTTTAACTGGAGATTGGGACTCGTTTGTACGGCCTGTGTTCCAGTACTGGTAGGCTGCGGTTTCTTAAGAATGTATGTCATGATTAAGTTACAAGAGCGGGCTAAGAAGGTCTACGAAGGATCTGGTGCATATGCGTGCGAAAGCATTTCCGCTGTTCGGACTGTTGCATCTTTAACTAGGGAAGATGGCGTCTGGAGAAGTTATGCCGATGCTGTAGAAGGTCAAGTTCGACGTTCTCGAAGGGCAATCATCAGATCTGCTGCTATGTACGCATTATCGCAAGGGTTGACTCCCTGGGTCATGGGCTTGGGATTCTGGTACGGGTCTACATTACTGAAGACTCATACTATTTCCTCTTTTCAATTCTTTGTTGCGTTTACTGCTGTTGTCTTTGGTGCTCAGGCCGCTGGTTCGATTTTCTCGTATGCTCCTGATATGGGCAAGGCTCGTCAAGCTGCTGGTAATGTTGCCGAGATTCTTGATGTCACTCCTAAGATCGATACATGGTCCACTGAAGGTGATGTTTTGGACCCTGATACCGTCAAGGGTAACGTGGAGTTCAGTGATGTGCATTTTAGATATCCTACTAGACCCGAGGTATCAGTCTTGAGGGGTTTGAATCTTACTGTTCACACTGGTCAATACGTAGCTCTCGTTGGAGCGTCTGGATGTGGCAAGAGTACTACTATTGGCCTTATTGAAAGATTCTACTCTCCATTAGCAGGCAAGGTGTTGTTGGATGGGCATGATATTTCGGAACTCAACATTAATGAATATCGCAATCACATATCTCTGGTTCAGCAGGAGCCTGTTTTATACTCTGGTTCTATAAGAGAGAACATCTTGTTGGGTACTGTTGAAGGGCAGGAAGTTAGTGACCAAGACATGTATTCTGCCGCTCGCAAGGCCAATATTCACGATTTCGTCATGTCATTACCCGACGGTTATGAGACCTTTTGTGGTTCCAAAGGTTCACTATTATCTGGAGGTCAGAAGCAGCGCGTTGCAATTGCTCGTGCTCTTATTCGAGACCCCAAGGTTCTACTGTTGGATGAGGCGACCTCAGCGCTAGATTCGGAATCTGAAAAAGTCGTCCAGCAGGCACTGGATGCAGCCGCGAAAGGTAGAACCACCATTGCTGTGGCGCATCGTCTATCGACTATTCAGAATGCCGATATTATCTATGTCTTTGATGATGGCAAGGTTCTAGAGTCTGGAACGCATCAGCAGTTATTGGCCAACCGAAGCCGATATTTCGAATTGGTTCAAATGCAATCCTTGGATGGTTAATGTGTACAGAGGAGCATAATGTTTTGCTAGGCAAGCTATTTTAATGTGTAATATATGATTAAATAAATAAATAGAGATTACGAAGTTATATTCTACATCTAATGGCAGTCGTCACTAATTTGATACGTGAGACGTGAAATAAATAAGTGTATATGCTTTCGAGGCACGAGGATACGACGAGGGTACTGCGGGCATACCATGAGCAAATGCCGTGGCTAATACAAACACTAGGCGAGGTCCCGAGTGAGCTGCTGCTTTATTTCTGGCAGACCAAGACGTCGCACAAGGAAAGATTCCAATATGGGTCTGATCTTGGTTAGGCGTAGGGTATCTTCAGGAGAGCACGCTTCGAGCGCAGCGCCTTTTTTAGCCCACAGAAGCTTCTGGGCCATGTGCTTGACTGCCTGGTGGTATGGCTCATGGCCGGTGCCCAAATTTAGTAGAGTCAAGCCGAGAGAGAAAGCATCGGTGGAGAAGTTGGGTAGGTTCCCGGGTGACGACGACTTGTGCGACACCAACAGTTCAGGGGCCGAGAACTGTGTTGCAAACGCCGCTGATGACATGCCGTACCCCGTACAGTGACTCAATTCGTCCGTAGTCTGAGCCGACGAGAAATCTCCAATAAAAGCGTCGAGGTTTTCGTCGAGAAGGATGTTGTCCGGTTTAATATCACAATGAACAATCTGCTTCGACTGGAGAAACAGCAGACCGTCTGTTAACTGACGAGCCCATTTCGTCCAAAGATCGAGACCGACAAACGGTTCAGAAAACGAGATACATGGAGCAGAAAACGGATCAAACGATGCAATAAACGCTTGGGCCGTTTGTTGATATACTTTCATTGCGACACCTGTGAGAGGGACATCGTTAAGTCTTGTTTCAGCCAGTCCATAGAAAGAGATGATTCCGGGCAACGTGCTAGAATTTTCTTGATGATGCTGGCCGTGTATTATTGACAGGATGTAAGCTTCATGACGGATCATCAACCCCTGGGCATTGTTTTTAGGGATCTTGACAGCAAACAGGTTGCCAGTTACAGGGTCTGGTTGAGATAGGACAGTCTTGCAGAAGTTGCCAGTTCCTAAGAGGTTGATCTCAGCCGAAGCTGAAAATGATGTGGTGCTACCTCGAGGAGCAGCGCTGATATCTAGTACTCTTGGCCAGACTATCGTCGAAGCCGACATGGGCTGATACAGCGAGCTACCGAGCAAATGGTCGTCGGCCAGGTCTGACTTTGAGACCTTGGGCTGGAAGTGAACATTATGCGACGATCTGTGAGACGGAGAGCGAGTCAGAGCAGCAGACCGAGTAAATGACCAAATGTTATCATCTTGGTCGTTTAATGTGGGACTGGTCACTATTAGAGGCATATTATCATGATGAAGATGTTGGTGTCGGCTCGAACTAGGAGTTATAGGGGAATCTGGACCCTGAGACGAGGTCGAGATGGGCGAGGACGGGAGTGACGATGTCGAGCGAGGAATCGGAGGTGTTTGAGGAGGTGAGCTGAGAATAGTTGGTGAACTGAGAGTTGGTGAACTGAGAGTTGGTGAACTGAGAGTTGGTGAAATGAGAGTTGGTGAACTGAGAGTTGGTGAACTGAGAGTCAGTGAACTGAGAGTCAGTGAGCTCAGAACAGTCGGTGAGCTCAGAACAGTCGGTGAGCTTAGAACAGTTGGCGAGCTTAAAACAGTTGGCGAGTCTCTCTCCTGATCTTGTTGACCAGCACTATTCTGGTCGTCATTGTCTGTCACTTTGTTGCCATCAATATTATGAGAGGCCAACTTCAGGTGAGGCCTCGATCTCGGTTCCATTATGCCAAACGATTTGTGAGATCCGGACAAACTGCCACAGAAATGAATACATAAAAGGACGGACCTGATCAATCTGGCACACCAAAAAATCTCTAATCGTATCGTTCACTCTCGAGCAATAAACAACCAAGGATTATGAATATATTTACAATTACACTACTAACCGTTTTCTGGCTGCATTATTAAGTTCATTGTAACGGTAGCATTCTGCAGGTCGATCCCGGCGGCACAGCACTCGTTTGAGATCTGAACTTCGAGGTGAGAGATCAAGAAGAGGTCAGCGGTATTAATAGTGATATAAGGGATGGTATTAGAAAGCAATTGTAAAGGGTAGATAATGGATATTAGAAACTACGATTATGAATATGGAGTGCGAATAGGTTCTAACACCAGTTACTGCCGCTGCTACTGCTAATGCCGCTATACGGTACTACTACCCAGTACTACTACTACCACTACCACTACCACTCACTACCACTACCACTCACTACCGCTACCACTACCACTACCACTACTACCACCACCACCACAACCACAACCACAACCACCACCACCACTACTCATACCATTCCAACACGTTCCTATCATCTAAACACACGCTGCATATCCATATCTCATTACTCTGCATCGAGCACAGACCGACACGCATACGCTTATCATGCGTCAGCCGCACGCATGCCAGACTGACAAGAATGTCTGTCAAAGACAAGTGGGTAAATAAGGAATTTAATCGTCTGGATAGCCGACGGTGAAGAGTTTTTAGCGCATGTCGCATGTCGCATGTCGCATGTCGCTTGTTGGTGTTTGCTCGTGCTCGTGCTCCTGTCATCCTCTACTTGTTCTACTTTTGCTGTGCTCTCGTTATCTGCCGGCCGTATGCGCCCCGCCTGCCGCCACAAGCAAGCGTGGCGGGTCTAATAGCTGGCGCCGTACGCAGGCGCCACTATCGGCGTACCCCAGTTGCCTCGACTATTACAACTAACTAACTACACTTGAACATTTGTATTATTACTAAAGCCAACAGAATACAAACAGAAGCAATGGGATTGGATACTTATATTGTAAGTAATGGATATTTGACGAACCGAAGCACAGTGATTGGTTCCTAACTCGCTGTTAAGGTCAGATTTAAAGACTCTATTGGAGATGCAGACTTCAAATCTGCCATTGAACAAGTCAAAGCTGCTGGTGGCAAGATTGTCCATGAACACACTCTTTTCAAGGGATTCACTGCAAGTCTTCCCCAGGACCATGTTGGTACTTTGACCGCTCACCCTGAACTCGATGGCATTGAGAAAGATCAAACTGTCACTACTCAGTAAGATGCCCATTGGCACGATATATACATTTCCAATAAGTAAAATAGAAACCAGTGGCAGTTAGCTGACACTATTATATTTTAAGCATCTTCCCGTATGTATCTGTGAAATATCGCCACATCATGACTGGCCGTATTTCAGCGTCAACTTAGAATACAACAAGCTGTAATATAGTACATTAGAGTCGGATAAAATACATTAGATAAATAAGTGGGTAAAGGTAATCCATATTATTGTGGTACAGCGGCAGTGACTGTGATGGTTGATGTGCCAGTAGTGTATGTTTGGACAATTGTTTTGTAAACATTGGGTTCATAGCGGGTAATAATTTCTTCAACTTCACCATTGGTGGTGATATATATTGTGACATCTTGGCCAAGTGATGTGACCAGCGGCGCGCCTGGGCCCTCTGTAGAGAAATATTGAGGACCCTGTGGTGCTGCAGTCGTGGTGCCCGTAGCGGTGCTGGACGTGGGTGTGCTGATGCTCGTAGATTTTCCAACAGCGGTTTTCAGAGTTGTCGAGGTAGAAGTAGAGAGCTTTTTCGACACCGTCGATAAAGTCGACTGGGAAGTAACTGGCCTAATAGCTGGGCTAGTCAAAGGGGTATAAGTAGCTGCTGAAGAAGTATCAGCAGTAATTGCCGCAGAAGAGGTGATAGAAGTCCACCAAACAGTAGAAGAAGAAGAGACGGTCGATGCCGCGTCAGATGGAGAGAGATTAGACGCAGAAGATGAAAAAGACTCAGGGGAAAGTGTAGAAGTGGCAGAAGTGGCAGAAGTGGCAGAAGCAGAAGCAGAAGCGGGCACTGTAACTGATAAAGACAAACTCTCCAAGTCTGAGCTAGTTAAAGAAGTACTCGGAGTTGAGCTGCTCTCAGCAGGAGGAGTCCACCAGACTGTGGATGACGACAGCGCTGAAGAGGGCTCAGACGAAGCAGAGGCAGGCAATGATGACGATAATGGGGTCCACCAAGCAGTAGTTGAGGACGTCGGCAACGACTCATCCGAACTGGATGAAGAAATGAGAGAAGCAGCTGAAGGGGTCCACCAGGCGGTTGAAGACGATGTCGGTGTAGGCGACGGAGTGGACGAGAGAGTGGACAACGAAACAGCTGGCGACGAAGAAGCAGCTGAGGGGGTCCACCAGACGGTTGAAGACGTAGGCGACGGAGTGGACGACAGAGTGGACAACGAAACAGCTGACGACGAAGAAGCAGCTGGAGGAGTCCACCAGACAGTTGAAGACGTAGGAGACGCAGTGGACGCAGTGGACGACAGAGTGGACAACGAAACAGCTGACGACGAAGAAGCAGCTGGAGGAGTCCACCACACAGTTGAAGACGTAGGAGACGCTGTGGACGCTATGGACAACGAAACAGCCGACGACAACGAAACAGCTGGAGGAGTCCACCAGACAGTCGAAGACAAAGTCGACGTTGGAGAAAGAGTGGTCGAAACCAAGACAGCAGCCGACGATGATGAAGAGGTAGATGGACTCCACCATACTGTGGAAGATGTCGTAGAGGCAACAGCCACAGAGGTTATCCCAGAGCTTCCCCCTGTAAGGGCTGCCTTGGCTCCTTGAGCAAAATTGTCACCATCACTTCCAACATTAGCCCATGCTTGCGAAGCATCCCACATCATAATACCGCCGAAGCTACTGTAAGTAGACTGAAGATACTTGGCAGCCTCTGAAACGACATCAATAGACTGGTATCCTGTTGAGGCCGCACTGGACGATGCAGGTACGCCCAAGTATACCTTTGCATCTTTGTTTAATGATTCAGTTTTCACAAAAGTATCCCAAGCATCAAAGTTGAAATTAGATCCCGGCTCGCCATCAGCCCAGTTCTGCATACCACAGAAGTTATTATAAAACTGAACAAACAGAAAATCAAAATGAGAATTGATAATGGCCGTATTGAGATCATAATCCGGTATAGGGCATTGAGGTGCACCACTAATGTAATAAGTCCTGGATGTATCAGACGAGTAATGGTTCCTCATCTGGGTAACAAAGGCTGCATAGCTAGTAGGATTATTATTCTCGATATCCAAATCAAATCCATCAACAACAGAGGTTCCAAATGGCCGAGTATCTGAGCTTCCACCACCAAATAGATTCCACAAGGTATCTGCGAAATCTTGCGCTTCTGTATCGTCGGTGAATCCATATTGACCTGAAGCGCCTCCCAGTGATAGCAGAACCTTCTTACCAAGACTCTGGCATGTAGCGATATCTTTTGCAATTCGATCACATTCTAAAAGCTGCGAACCAGAAAAGTATGTGCCTTCACATGCAGAAGCAAAATTGAGTTCGGGAAGATCGCCAGTACCGAAAAATGTAGTCAGAAATGACAAGACAACAACATCTGTAGCTTCATATTGACAGTAGTACGCAAGGCTTTCCTGGGTATCTTCACCGCCGGCAGAATTCTGACCCCAATAAATCACGACATTATTGTTTCCACTTGCATCAAATGCACTAGCAACTGCTCCAAGTAGAGCCACAGTGCAGAGTATTAACAATGAGTCCATTGCAAGCAATTATACAAGTCAAATAATCAACAATGTTAATTCTGAGTGTGACAACATTAAAGGAAGGACCCTTAATTTATATATTGTAAGATCTTATAAGCAAGTAATTAGGTCTGGGCGAACTGCCATGCAAGAGAAATCGCCTGAGAAAACCTGCTTACGGAGAAAGAAGCGAATTCAGATAGGTGAGACCAAAATACCTTTGTTTAGAATACATACTGTCTGCATTTACGCACAAATACAGTGGTTCGTGACATGGCTGGCTGCACATATCCTTCCATGTACACAGATCCGCCTATTTCTGCTTGGCGATCCATCGTACATGCGGGACTAACTGTCGCATCACATTAATCCACCACATACAAAATGAAATGAAAATTGTCCTGCGGTCCTAATACATACATGAATTGTTTTGCCTTTTCAAACTGAGCTTTAAATCCGACTGCCGACTATTTCGCTAATATTAAGTTAAAACTATATCGTTAAGCGAGTAAATATGGTGGTCTGTGATACATACATATCAAGGTTTATAGAATAACTTTCAACCGTACTTACATGTGATACTTTGCTACAGAAATTAGTTCCGATAGATATGGCCATTGATTGATATAGCTTGCTATAGATGAGTTGCTCATACCTTCACTCAACACGGCGCTCTTCTCAAAAGCTCGACGGAACGTCATAGTCTGGAAATAATTATCGTTCCGGACATCCAGATAAGTGATATTCCTGCTAATCACTCGCGGGTGGCAGGCTTCCATACTTCCACAAAGCGTTTGGGCCCTATTGTTTTCAGAATGTCTAATTTACCAGCCACCCCTGAGTTCTGCATGTAGGTTAAGCGAGATTCAACCTGCCACCTTAACCCAATGAAGTAATGATATACATTGAATTCCCGGAGAAGGCACAGTACCTTATGCAAGATCTTCTTAATATTACCAGTGTCCTAAACTGGTTACGCAATTTATATTCCATTCACCAGCCATTTTATTTCCAGAGGTAAGTGGAGGTTCGCGGTCTGGCGGGAATAGTCAAGACACCTGTGCTAGGACCCTAGATCTCACTGTATGTCTATTTAACTGCCCGCATCGACAAGTGCATGGCACGTAATCTCATTTATTTGTTCATCGAGATTTAAAGGGCCCAGATCAACCACGGGCTTGAAGTGTCTCCACTTTACTTTATGTCCGTTTCTGCCATGTATACGTTATACATACGCTAATAAATAAATTCAACTGCTAGGACTGCAGAAATTGATCTGGATTCTTACTTTGTAATATCATACAAATAGAATTAGCCAATGAAGAGCCTACCGCCTTGGTCGATTGGCTATTTTGCCCCGATCCCCCTTTTCTGAGACCTTCTAGTGCATCGACTCCTCTTTTATCAATTGATGACATCAGCTGATACATATTGTTATAGACACTGGTGATTGTAGAGGATACATTAGGAGTAACATATTTGATCTGTCCAAGAGATTTGGCCAGGGTATCAGACACAGAGGTTCCAGATCGCACTGAACTAATCATATCTAAAGTCTCACTAGCGAGCAGTTCACGTGCTTTATAGTGGCGAGAAGCAACGTCCATAGCAAATCCAACCAACATCTCTGTTGAATCCGAGACAGATTTTGTATGAATTATCTTAAAATGCTGGTCTATTTCCAGTTCTATCAGGGCATCCCAAATGTGTGCCTTTGAAGGCACTTCATTTGGGCCAATAGCCACTTCAGCGCTGGAGCTGGAACTAGTGCTCATGCCAGTTGACTCAGAGACCAATTGACGAACCCGCACGGCCAACATTCGGTCCAGCTCAAGATCCAGTTTTCTAACATGAGCATGAAGTCCTTCAATCATGTACAGAATGCGCATGTCTGGCACCAAGGTCCTTAACCTGTCCAAATGAAGTTGCTTCAGGTTTTCGTCAAGTACTATATCCATAATATCTTTTCCTTCAACGTACACAATAGCCACTGGCTCGATGCAGATAGTCAAAGGCGTTGGTACAAACATGTCCTCTTCAGCGTCGTATCTAGTGGTCATTTTGCGTTTAAAGGTGATCAAGTGAAATTTGTCGTTATTCACCAATTCTATACCAGATAGTTGGACCTCAGCCTCGAGTGCACTCATCTGTTCCCTGATCAAATCTCCAAAAGAAGAATTGAAAATGTTTCTGCTAAGATTCATAATAATTTCACTGACACATGCGGATCTAGAAGTCACTTTTTTATTGGCCGCGTCCAGTTCTCTTTTCCTTTTCTTGTCTTCATCAGCAATGATTTTTGACGCGATTTTGTCGGCTTTTTTACGCTTAGCTTGTTCTTTTCTTGAATCTGCCACTGTGGTACCCGATGTACCTGCAACAGAGTTAGATTTTCTAGCTAGCCGTGGTGTGGGGAGATGAACGCCAGCTGCGGTCGTGGAGATTGACTTTCCTGCTGGCCGAGCAAGAGTCTGGGACATCTGGTCATTATTATCTTCATCAGTATCGTCTATCGAGAAATCCTATAAAGTTAGTGCTAGCTCTCATGATCAAAACCGCATCCGTGACACGTACCCCAGTAAAGCGATACCGACACCGGTTCTTCCAGGCCCCAGTAGGCGAGCTCGAGCCTGATGGTGACATAGACACCCTGCGGGACTTGGTTGATATTTCCTCATCGCCGAGTATGCTACTACTGAATATACTTGAGTGACGTTTATCTGGAAGGATAGCTAGTGTTTGGCCATCTCGGTTATCTGAAAACAACGTTTTCCCGTGTCGACTACTCTCGGTGCCTGCATGTTGAGCATTAGTATCATTAAATGGCTGCGAAGAACTAGTAATTATCTGATAATGATCTGATTCGCCATTCACCCGGTGACCTTCTTTCTGAGAAGATGAAAATGCAAATTCATTGGGACTACTGTCTGATGGAAGACTAATGTGTGCCCCTGTCCTAAACGGCGTCGATAACCCTGGCCGGGAGAGTATCGGGGACGAGGCAAGATCGATTTTGGAGCTATTGACTGGTCTCGCTCTTACAGCTGCAATAATCGAAGAGGAAGAATGGACAAGTTTTTCCTCGTCGCCAGTCTCTGATCCCTTGAATAATCCAGAGTCATCATCATTTATCACAATAACAGATTGACTGGCAGAATGTCGTTAGCGCTATCCACAATCATGATCTAAATCCACGTCTACGCTTACTTTGAGGTTGCCCCATTCAAATCGTCGCTTTCAATGACAATAACATCCGGCTCCGTTTCGCCATCCTGAATCATGGTCAGAGCCCAGGGGGTTGTTCAGATCAAAAAACAGACGGCAAACGCGTACCAGTCATGTTGACGCGCCAGCCGCACGTGACAAATGTCATATACAAGATAAGATTATGTAACCAGCATTTGGAAATAAATATAGTTCATCAATCATTCACTCAGTATACAATATATATAATTTATCTCTTGCCAGTGACCTTGTCAGAACCCCAGAAATGTTGGTGAATCTGCATCAGTCGCTCGTTCATTGACTTTTTGGCCTGAACAACCGCATCCCGTCGATTCGCCTGCTCATGCTTATAAATGATCTCCTGATACATGAGCCGGCACAGAATCTTACATTCTTCGGAATTGAGAGCCACATGCCCATTCTGTAGCTTGTCAATTAAAACAGCAGGTGTGTGTTTGAGATGGTCGTAGAAAGTCAGGGCCTTTGTGAAATCGACATCTTTGGGATCCACGGCTATGGACTTGAGCATTTGCTGCAACACAAGAATATTACAGTACATTTTTGTGAGTCCATTGGCATTGATCAATCGTAGGCTATCTGAGTCATATACTAATAGTTCATTAAGCACTTTGGCAAGCCCTCGGATGATCGAATCGCGGTCTTTACGCACCAACGCCTCTCCAACCGCTTCGTCACAGCTTACAATACTAGCATCCAGTAGACCTATGAATGAGTCGCGTTCCTCTAAATCAGTGTCCAGATTGTAATCACCTTCTAACATTGTCTGATCAATGAAATAAACACATCTCAGACGTAAATCAAACCGAAGAGTCACTACACAAGTCTCTGCCAACCTTACCAGTTCTTTTAGAGATTTGTCGAAATCTTCTAGGGATTTACCTGCCAATGCGAGATATTCAGAATCCTCTGAACCCAACTGACTGATATGATTTGCTTCTAAAAGAGTCCATCGTTTCTTCATTCTGGCTCTTAAATTGCTTGTAGAATCCGACCCATCGTCGATTTCCACATCCACCTCAGTCACTTTGCGCATTTTCTCCAGTTCCAGCGCAATCCATCTCAAACTGGTCGTGAGTTGAGACAGAAATCGATAACTATCAACATCTAGCAGATCGTTTTGCTTGATGTTGCCGTCGTCGCTAGAGCGCTGACTAAACCGTTTCCCCAAAAATAACCGAATCTCGTCCTCAATGCTTTGCTCAGAATCGGGGGTGTGTGTGACTGTATGCATAATTTTAAGTGCCAGACCTCGGGCTGTTGGATTCGACGCCAGTTGCGCCGACGCCTTTTTCGCCATGGAGTTTGAGGTGGCCGTCACATCTTCCGCGTGCATCTCGACAATTTCATTATAACGACCAGTGTAGAATTTATTGAGCCAACCAATTGCCGAGATAAGAAGAGCTGCGTACTTCTCTCTAAATGTGTATCCAGTGTTTAGCAGTTTACAGGCCATTCTGATTAACCTGATAAACGATGTAGCACCCTGGAACACAGGTCGTTTGGCAACCTTTGACCAGTGAGGGTCTATCTGTTGTGATTCAGAGTCGAGCATAATGTGCTGAAATGAAGTTTTTAACGACTCCTCCAGTTCTGGCAAATACGAGTTGGTCAGAAACCCGTCCAATAAGAGGGTCGATGACGAGTGCAGCGCTTGTTGTCGCTTTCTATCAGCATATGGATGTATTGCCTTGGCTCGTTGCAGAAATACCACGGTTGGCTCCAATAGGGCTCTTATATTCAACACATTTGGAGCAATCAATAATGAATGGCTCGAGGTTAAGTCGGTAAGCGCATATGGTACTATGGCTCGTTTTAAAGTGAAATCATCCGCATGCTCGTTCATGACCAATCCAGGAACAGTGCTTTCCAGCTTTTTTCTCAGTAGCTGATACTGCTGTTTGATGTCGGGATTATCGGGATCCGAGCTTGCAAACTTGAGCACAGATCGATTTCTCGGCTGGGTCTTGAATAGCGACATTTGTCTCCTGAGCGGTGGGGGTTTGATGGAGTCGGCTATAATGGCCTTTTTGGCAGTGATGTAGCTTTTCATGAGACTAATGATCTCACTCTCAATGGCCGCTACAACCGCAAAATAATCGTATCCTAATAGACCCTGTTGGTTCCTTCCTATCAGACGGCTTGAAATCGCTATGACCACTTCATGCACCACTCGATGGCCCTGTAGAATGGCTATAAACTTTGAATATAAAGTCCACGCCAGATCTTTTAGTACTGACAACCGGACCTCGTTATCGGGGTTCTCAAGCTC
This sequence comes from Sugiyamaella japonica, assembly GCA_030583365.1. Taxonomy (NCBI): domain Eukaryota; kingdom Fungi; phylum Ascomycota; class Dipodascomycetes; order Dipodascales; family Trichomonascaceae; genus Sugiyamaella; species Sugiyamaella japonica. The sequence goes on along the minus strand of JAJMIG010000138.1, from coordinate 1,673 downwards.
GCCAAATAATTCAATTATATAACCCGCGGACGAAGAGCCGACTGTGGCTCCAGTAACGATATCATCTGTACTAGACACACGTCGATTACCATTGCCACCACCGACACTATCACCTTTAGTAGTCTCCAAAACGGCGGTTTTCGGCGCGCTCTGCCGAACCTCAGACACCGTCTTATCAATCACCCTGCTCAACTCCAACGGTAATCGCTGCTGCAATAAGTCGAAAGCACTAGGAAGCTTGTTTAACTGCCCCAAAGTCTCAACCACCAAGCGGATATAATCAAACGAGTTCTCCTCACTAATATGATTTTCTATTGACAGAGGCACCGATTTATCAAAGTTGCTTAAAAACTCGTCCAGCAAAGCCGATCCTGAAAACGACAGAGACTCTTCGCTCATATCGAATTTGACCTTGTCTTCAATAAGCTGCTCAATACTTGAGACCTCGTCTCGCCCACGCGAGTAAGCACTCCATCGGGTATCACAATAGGGTGATTTCAAGTACAAATGATTCGACAGCTCTTCGAGCAAAATACTAAAGAGCGACGATTCTTGCGAAAACAGATATGCCTGTAGAGGCTGTAAGCCGCCCACCACCGTCAAATCCTCGTTGTCAATGGTCCTCAGAGCGTTGGACAGCGTGTTATGCGCAGACAGAAACTGTTTCTGGGCAATCTCCAGTTCCAATCTATCAGGAACAGACTTGAGTCCTTCGATCAAGTCGAGAATCTTGATCATATGCTCATATTTCAGCGAGCTCGCTCTCAGCTCTTTCAACATTGGCCTTCTTGTAGCCAGATCAGCCTTGGCCTTCATTATCAACTCTTTTGTAGAGTCGATATTCTTCCGCGAATTGGTAACACATTGCACAATCGTACGATACGAACCAATCGAGCTATTGAATCCTTGGTAATTCGCTATAACAAACGTCAGCTCGCTGTGACCCCGGGGTCTGCCTCCGGCGGCTGGGCGCTGCCCAGACCCGTGGCTCGCTTCGCTCGTGCACTTACCATCCACATGAGCTTTTAACGAGCTCTGCAATTCTTCCTTTAGTGAGTCGAATTTATCGTGATATCTTGCTTTGCCAATTGAGCTTGTATCCATCAACGCCAGAGCCGTCTCTAACGTATTGGCATTCTTCTGGAGAAGCTCTCTAAAGTGAACAGACACATCGTCCAACAACCCTGAAATGAAATGTTAGTGTACATTCGATGGTTTGTTCGTTCATCGCGCTCTACTCACTGTCCATATTCGACTGTTGTTTCAATCCGGCACTGCTGGGCTTCACAGCTGTCGGCAGGCGCGACACATTCGCTCCCTGGACCGCACCCGCCGAAACATATTTGCTATCCATAATAACGTAAAACTCTCAATTGCACACGCCTATTGCAATTCAGCCAGTGTACGTATATAAGCTCTACTGCTAACTGGAGCTTAACAATATGAATATTAATATAAATAGGAGAATGGTCAATCACATGCGGACAGGGAACCTAACGCCTCTGGAAACGCGGCGTCATGATCAAGCCCACGCGAGGTCCATGATTCTTTTTGTCTTCGAAATTGACTATTACACATCTATTTCTATTTCTCTGCTCTCCGCGAAGCGGAGCAACGGGTCCGGGCAGCGCCCGGCCGCCGGAGGCAACGACACCGGGACCTGCCTCCGGCGG
>JAJMIG010000137.1:0-34688 GCA_030583365.1 Sugiyamaella japonica | reverse complement strand
CCGAGCCCGCTCGCGGAGCGAGCGCAACCAGGTCTGGGCGGAGCCCAGCCGCCGGAGGCGCAACCCCCCGCCCCCTGGACTTGGGCTTGGGCCCGTCGCGCTCGGTCAGCCGCCCGACCGCCGATGGTGCTGGGAGCCCAGAACGGCTGGGGCTGCTGCTTTTAAGCGTGCCACCTGCCTGGCTGGCTGCCCGTGAACCACAAAGATCTCAACCCCGCGCACCCACTTCACCGCTTGTTCCGCCCTCGTCGATTGAGGTTTCTCGCAACTGACAAAGCAGCAGTCTCGATTACAGGGACACAGCGTGGTAACACGAACCAGGGCAATTGCGACTGTGACTGTGACCAACGTAGACGTATTTAACGTATCAGACGCCCGGTAGTTCCGATTGTCGAACATGAGTTGGAAGGGCTTCACAAAGGCGGCCGTAAGAGCGCCGCAATCGTTCAAGCAGAAAATGAACATTGGTACTCATACCAAGGATCTGGTGTATATCGATGCGGAAAGGCGGTTCAAAGAATTGGAAGACGAGACCAAGAAGCTGCATTCCGAGTCGACAAAGTACTCGGAGGCGGTCAACGGCATGTTGAAACATCAGATTGAGTTTTCCAAGGCAGTGGAGGAGATTTATAAGCCCATCTCGGGCCGTATGAGCGACCCCAACTCTGCGCGCCCCGAGGGCAATCCAGAAGGAATCAAGGCTTGTGAACAGTACAGAGATATGGTATTCGAGCTACAGGCCACTCTCAAGCCCGAGCTGGAGATGATCGAGACGCGGATCGTGGCGCCGGCCGATGAGCTGTTGAAGGTCATTAAAGCTATTCGAAAAATGAGTGTCAAGCGTGATCACAAGCAGTTGGACTTGGACCGCCATAATGCCACATTGAGCAAACTGCAGGGCAAAAAGGAACGGTCCATCAAGGACGAGAAGAACATGTACACGGCCGAAAACAATGTCGAGATTGCCAAACAGGAGTACGACTATTTCAATAATCTGTTGAAAGAAGAGCTGCCCAAATTGTTCGAGCTCGAGGCAGAGTTCATCCGACCTTTGTTCCAGTCGTTCTATTACATGCAGCTCAACATCTTCTATACGCTCTACACCCGCATGGAAGAGATGAAGATCCCATATTTCGACCTTTCTACCGACATTGAAGAGTCGTTCAACCGGAAGCGGGGCAATATCCAGGAACTGGCCGAGGAGATTGGCATTACCCATTTCCGGGTCGGCCATGCCAAGAACAAGCTTGAGTTGACCAAGAAGAAGTATGGAAAGGAATCCGAGGCCAGTGCTGGTGCTGCTGGTGCTGGTGGTCTGTACGGCACTGCTCCCGCGGCTGGTGATGTCCCTCCACCGGCGTATCAAGGCTATGGTCAGCCTGTAGCAGCGGCTCCTACTTTGTATGGACAACCCCCCGCTGCTGCTGCTCCCTCTGCCTATGGACAACCTCCTGCTGCTCCTTCTGCCTATGGCCAACCTCCCGCTGCCCCTGCTGCCTATGCTTACGGTGTCCCTGCCCCTGCTGCTGCTGCTGCTTACGGTGCCCCTGCGCCTGCTGCTGCCCCCGTTGCTGCTGCCTACGCTACCTCCGTCTCCCCAGCCCCCGCTACTCCCACAGCCCCCGAATACTGCACTGCATTGTACGACTACGAAGCCCAGGCCCAGGGCGACCTCTCGCTCCATGCCGGCGACCGCATTGAAATCGTGCAACGAACCGCAGACCCCAACGGCTGGTGGACCGGCAGGCTCAACGGCGCCGAGGGCGTCTTCCCCGGAAACTATGTACAACTTGGCTAACCACCCCCCCCCTCTCACCGTTCGTCCCCGCTGGTGTTTTCTATATTTTTTTATGTTCCATTCGATTTATCACCCCTTCCCCTCCGGATCCACGCCCAGGTTTTCCCTGACTGAGCTATAAATAGCACGCGGGCGCTCGCCGGGCTCGGCCTCCGGCGGCTGGGCGCTGCCCAGACCCGTTGCTCCGCTTCGCGGAGAGCTGGGAGCAGTGCCCCAGGCTCACGCTCACTGCTCTGTCGACGGTCTCGCTAGCATCCAGGCTGCTCCCATCTCTTGGGAGGAACCCACAGAACCACGGCACGGCAGAGCCAGTTGAGCCCCCTTCGGTACCGCCAACCGCTGCTGCTGCTGCTGCTGCTGCTGCCGCCGCCGCTGTTGCTGCTAATGAGCTGCTAATGAGCTAGTCTATTACCTCTACCGCCGTGGCTCTCTCCGCTGCCGCTGCTGTCTCTACTGCTGCTGCTGTCTCTACTGCCGCTGCTGTCTCTACTGCCGTCGCTGCCTCCCTGCCTGCTGCCTCCTTGCCTCCATGCCGCTGCCGTCACCCTCGCAAACGTTGCCGCGCGACCACCTCTACTTCTGCCGCTGCCGTGCCTTTGCTGCCTGCTGAGCCAAACTACTCGGCGTGACAATCACGCGTGCCGCCACTGACCTCAGTGCCAAAAAAGACCTTTTTCATTCACAACCACCACTACCACTACCACAACCCCAGCTTCAACTCGTACATAATTTTTATACTTTGAACATTAATTGTGCAGCAGATGCGAGAGTAACAAAGTCAAGAAACGTGAGAGTTGTATAAGTCAAGAAGCTCAGTACAGACTGATTGATATTTTTAAAGTTTTTTTTTTTCAGATCAGTGGTTCATCCGTACCAACCAGATCGACCGATAGGCAGGACCTACCAAGACCAAAGCTCTACGCTTGATGCGATTATTGGCACTCGACCAAAGACTGCCACAAAAAAAACCGTGGGCCTGAACGACCAGACGCAGTTCTGCGCGTCGACAACGTAAGTGTTTGAGGTGCCGTTGGCGACGACCGTCGTCGCGTTCTTACAGTCGGTGTGTTTCGTTCATGGTCCATAAGGCTGCCTTTGACAACCATAAAAGTCCAATACTAACAGTCTAGAGTATATACGTATACCAACTGTGATTCACACCCCGGGTTGTTTTTTTTTGTGCTAGCTACCTAGCATGGCGTCGGCAGCTTCACCGCCTTCGAAGTCTTCGTTGGCAACGTGGTGGAAACAGTTCAAACAGAGACCGCATTTGAGAGACGATGAACTGGATTACTTGTCTGAATCGGATAATCTGGGCAGCGCCACCGGTGGTGCCAGTACAACTGGTAGTGTCAACGCAGGCGCTGGTGCTGGTGCTGGTGCTGCTACCGCTACCGCCATTCGTCCAAGATTAGCTCATTTGTCTCATTCTAGTAGCGCCATCGACACAGTCCGTTCTCCCAACACCAATGGCCATGGACCGGGTATGGCCTTTTCGCCAGATCACTCGTATCAAACTGAAGGTCCTCTAACAGGCGTCAGCAGCGTCGGCGTCAGCAGCGTCGGCGTCAGCAGCGTCGGCGTCAGCAGCGTCGGCGTCGGCAGTGCCAGTGCCAGCGCCAGCGCCAGCGCCAATGACGAAAGTAACCCGATATTCGGCGTTCCTCTCGAACAATCTGTAGGATATGCCTGGGTCCCAATCTCCCTCACCGATCCTGATACTGGCGAAACATTTAAATATGGCCATATCCCAGTGGTGGTGGCCAAATGCGGCCGCTACTTGAAGAAAAACGCCACTGGTGTAGAAGGCATTTTCCGACTCAGCGGCTCGGCCAGGCGAATCAAAGAATTACAAATTGTTTTCAGCACTCCAAAGAGATACGGTAAGGATCTCGACTGGACTGGGTTCAATGTCCATGACGCGGCAAACGTCTTGAGACGATACTTGAATAATCTACCCGAACCAATCGTGCCATTACAGTTTTATGAGCAGTTTCGCGATCCATTACGTGAATATCCTCGAGTCGTGGGGTATCTCAACCAACAATCGGCTGCTACTTCGGCTGCTTTAGGCGCAGGCGCTTCGGGCTTATCTCTATCTCCCAGTTATAGAAAAGATCATGCTGACGATGCGTCGGTAGTCGGCTCGGTTCCAAAGTCGGTAGCTGGTTCTTCTATTCAGCCTGGTTCTTCAAGCTCAGATGTCGCCACCTCTACCACAACCCACGCCGACCAAGGTTTGGCCATTCCCGTTCCCGGATCCACCACTTCTCCATCTTTACATCCAACAACATCCAACACCACCAACACAGATCCATCCTCGACTCCCGTCACATCTCCCTTGACCGACCTCCACTCGACTGCGACTCCGACTCCGACTCCGGATATAAGTACAGCCCTTCATTCGGATATTAACGCGGCTGTTGATAGATACCAACATTTAATCTCCATTCTACCTCCTCTTAACCGCCAGCTATTGATGTACATTCTCGACTTGCTATCAGTATTTGCTGCCAAGGCTGAAGAAAACCTCATGCCAGCAGCAAACCTGGCTGCCATTTTCCAGCCAAGCATCTTATCGCATCCCAATCATGACATGTCACCACAGGAGTACCATTTATCGAGATCGGCCATTGAATTTCTCATTCAACACAGCAACAAGTTTCTCACCCATGTTGAGAGTGAAGCAATTAGACAACATCAACTGGAAAAGGAGAAGCAACTACAGCAGCAACCTCACGATCCAACTAAAACGACTACAACATCTGCAACTACAACTTCAACGACGACCAACACCACCGCCACAAGTGCTACTCCTACTGCTCCTATTGAACCAGTTGCTTCCTTACATGCTCGTCATGTAATTTCACCCATCACTTCTCCCACGACATTCGCTCAGCCATATCCCAAAAGACAGCCATTAGAAAACACATCAACGGCAAACAAACTACTAGTTCATAGAAGAAGACATAGCAAAAGCCTCAGTAGTGTAGGCTCGTCCGGTCCCACTGTGCCAATAGTCGCATCTAATTACCACAATATCCAGCGAGTGCCAGTAGGGACCACCACCACCACCACCACAAGCCACGAAGAATCCGACGATACGAATTCCAATAATGGCTTCTTCACATCAATCAAGAGAACCGTCAGTATCACCCGAAGACCTTCACAGCGACGGTCCACATCTGGTTCGTCCACTTCTTCATCGGCTGCTGCCAGACTACGAGCTGGCAGTGGCGGCAGCGGTCATAAGACTGGTGGTGGTGGCTATCACCTAGCCAACTCGTCGTCTCCAAATACCTCTCAAACAAACATCCATTCCAAACCTAACAATGTGCCTGAAATCATTACCACTCAGCCCAGTCAGGTCGATCTTTCTTCGCCACCACCACCACCACCAGCTCCTGATCACGAAAACAACGGCCCCGAGACCTCTGGTATCCCTTCCAGCGAGTCGAAACGAGGCTTGTCAAGCTTGTTTTCCCGCAAATCCAGGTCTCCAAATAGACTTGGTGACGACGCCAAACGACAGGATGTCAACTCCAGTCAATCAATAGATCAAGCTATGCTAATGTTAGCGAGTGGAGACCAGCATCCAAACCTACCGCCACCACAACCGTTTCTCCATCACAATAACCATTCCAATTCCTCTCTAGGCCAATCGTCAACTACAAGCGGTGGAGGAGGTGCTGGCGGTGGTGATTCAGACTATGATGGAATCAATCACCGACCACTTGAAGAAGGATCTCCTTCTCGAAAGTCAAAGTCGAAATGGAGGCGATCTCTAATGATGTTTAACATGACAGGAGTGGGCGATTCGTTCCAGGACTTGTCAAACACGAGCACCGCTTCAAGCTATGGACAGACTCTGGATCTTCAGACTGGCGATAATCTGTCGCCCACTAGCTCCACACTGAGATCCCAGAGTCCTAGCCGATGGTTCAGGAAGAAAGCTCTCAATAGAGGAAGAAGCAGCAGTCGAGATCCTGAACACCATGCTTCTTCGGAACAACTCACTGTACCACCGCCATAATAGCTTTTCTACACTGATCAATATTGCTGGACATTTATATTGGTTACTCTCATTGGTGTGTAAACAAGTAATTAAATGATGTAATGAATTGTAAAAAGGAAGCCAGAGGACCCTAGAGAGGACCCTGATGATTCCGAATTTTACAAGCATAACATGCGTTTTGACGGACTTCGCGTTTCCCCATAATACCATACTATCAGCTGTGATCCCGTAATATTGATAACTGATCAAGCTAATCCACAGCCTGATTTCGCTCTTTGGAGCATTCCCCTTCAGAATGAGCTCTATAGCTGCCGAGTTTAGTGCAGTGTCGATTCTCAACAATCATGTGTTCAGTTGGGTATTCATTGTCGACTGGATCCTGGCTCTGGCATTGACGATTTTCATGATCTTCTACTTCAATCGTCTCGTGGGCTGGACTGTGTCCTTTCTAATCCGCTGGTATTTGTGGAGAGCGCACCATGCTCAATTGGAGCTCCAATCGCTTCAAGTTTCGTTGCTCGGCGGCCGCATATTCTTCAAGAACCTGTCGTATGTTGGAACCAACGAGGCCATTTGTGTGCTTCAAGGCAGCTTCACTTGGCGATATTGGTTATTCAATACCAGAGACTCGCTGTTATCTGCTTCTGGTGGTGCTGAAACCGACAACAAACCCCATAAACGTCCTACAAGACTTGTATTCGATGTGACAGGTGTCGAGTGGTTTGTATTCAATAGGACGGCGGCTTATGACGCTCTGTTGGACCTCACAAACAAGGTCAATGATCCTAGTATAGGGACGCATGGCCTTGCCAACGTTAGGTCGTCATCCACACACGCGTCAACTGGGAGAACGTCCCCGTCGGTAGCTGGAGACACCTCTGATGACTGGTCTTCGTCTGATTCGATGTTTTTACGTTTGTTACCAGTGGAGATCCGCTGTCACAATAAAGGTGCCATGGTTATCGGCAACAGAGATACCCCTTCATTACTCATTCTACATTTTGCATCTGGCGTCTGTTCTGTCGACGCTGCTCCATCAATCTCCCCTCATGACAAGTATAAGGTGATTTATAAAATTAACATGGTCAAACCTATACTGGAAATGCGGTCCAACATCGATTACAAGGGTCCCGATACTATGGGATTCTCGCCTGTATCGCCAATATCAATTCTAAGGTCTGTGAGCTGGCATTCCGTCCTGGCAGAAGCAGCGCACCTCTTCACCAGAAAACGCAGACGAAAGGCGTCCAAGAATCATGCTGGAAATAAACACAAAAGTCCTACGAGTCCAAGGAATCAAAGAGCATCTGTTGCCGACGGACTTGGCCGGTTTGTGCCTTACCGACGTAGACGTGGATCTGTCATGACCAATACCACCAGCACAACCACCGCATCGACTTCTACTTCAAACGACTACGACTATGATGAAAGTAACGAAAAGCCATGGAGAGGCCTTGCTCGTTATAATATTTATTACGGAACTGATGAACGACCAGTGACAGATGACATCCCCCACGATCAGATCGTCGAAGAATATGGAAAATATTCTGTTCTGTTAGATGCTGCTGAAGGAACTGTTACCTACTATTATGATATCGCAGGCAAGGTACCCGATACTCCTGATGACAACTCGACAGATCCAACGTGGGGGGTTGATATGCGATACACCTCGTGTACCATTCACTACGGGCCTTGGGCTGACCGCCAACGAGTGTTTATTCAAAACCTGCTGTTTCCCAGATCATATGTCGATGCTGTTCCGGAGCCAACTCGTGCCCATGGACAAGACAGAATGGGTAAGCATTTCAAATTATTTATTGAGTTTAACGAAGATGTTATTATTCGTTTGCCTACAAGAGAAAATAGCAAGAATGCTAAATTCCACACCGTCTACAAGGAGAATCCTGCTGCCAACTCGATGCGTGCATTCGGGTGGATAGAATTAAAAGCTCGTCATTTATCAACAATATCGTTCACGGCCGCTTTGGTATCCACTACAGATGGATGGGCTAATGACTTTAGAGTGGATCTGAATCATCCGGAATTACGTACAAGCGTTAACCATGGCTTGGTGTTTGCAGCTGATCATCACACGGTTGACGCCACTATGAAATCGCCTATAAAGTGGAATGGACTACAGCTATGGGATTTTAAATTCAATTCTAAGCGTGTAAAAACATTCTTCTTGCGAGAACATGTTTCATTATTAACCGATTTAATCACCGATTTTGCGTCTGGGCCTCCTGTCCCTTACAACCAGTTCATACCCTTTAGATATACAATCCAATGGGACATCTCTGATTATGGTATCTTCCTCAACGTTAATGACCGAAATATTATTAACAACCCTTCCGACTTTGATGATAACACGTTTGTTTCTTTTCAGGGGCAGACGGTTAAGATTGACATAGTTTTGCCCATGGAACAGGTGGCCGTGTTGAAGAATCGCGTGGACTTCAAAATCGCTTCTCCGCAATTCGACCTGGTTGTCGATGTTCCCCCTTGGCACACGATCCGTAACTTTCTAGATGCTCCAGGAACTGGTCGCTGTTATAACTATGAACTGAACGGAAGCTATACCTACTACTCCGTGGTGAATCAAGGCAACACTGACACCTTGGTCTTGGATATGAAAGGTGACGATACGACCTTGATATGTTATGGATTTGTATTAAAGTATCTAATCAAGATTCGAGAAAATTACTTTGGAGAGAATTGTCAGTTCCGTACTCTTGAAGAGTATAACGCCAATCCAGAGAACTCGCCTGTGGAATTCACCCACGTCAAGGTAAGAAAATAATGGTAATAGCCCGATCTTTGTATCTTTACTAACCTCTCAGACTGATAATGATATGGACGTTCTGATTTATGCATATGTAAACAAAGCAGCGGTGATTCTTCCGCTCCAAATTTATGGAGCGGTCTCCAACATCAGTATTGAATTCTGCTCACTGGACTTTGATTGTCGTTTTACAAACTATTACATGGGTAAGCTTTTTTTTGTTTTTTTCGTGTGTTTCGAAAAGAACCACTGTATCCATAAACTAACATACCCAGATTTGCAGATGAATGGCTCGCCATTCCGTGGATATTACGCCACTAATTCAGAACATGGCTTGCTTCTTGACTTTGCTCGTCTGGACAGAGGAAATGAAGAAAGCATTTTATTCGTTGATGGGTTAGTGGCTCATGGCCATAGAATGTTTGGCCTTCCACCTACTGAGCCAACTTATTTCTGTAAATGGGACTTTGACCTAGGAGATATTTTAATGACTGCTTCGTTGGAAGTTGCCGAAGCTTTTAGCAAAATCGGGAGATGTTTAGCGTACTCTTATGAGGACGTTGAAAACTCTCTGCTTATCCCGGAACCGGTCCTGTACGATATCACCATTGTGACGGCGAAAATATCCAAAATAAAGGCACAACTGTACTCTGAAAAATATATCCTAGAGCTCATTGTGAGCAGCGTCGATTTTCGATTCAATGATTTTGCCAATGATAGATATTCAGAACGACTTACGATAGACATTCCATCCATATGTGCATCTATCCTAGACCGGTTTCCCAATGAAAATAATGCCCATTCGATAAAAGCGTCGTTTCGAACATCCCTTATTGTAAGCAATTTTGTCCAGAAACGAAACATGGAGCTTTGCAGAGAACGCCAGCAGGATCATATCAAGCTTCATGATGCCCCATTTCACAGATGTGCCTTCTTACTCGACACTAAGCGAAGGGAGTCGCCCGAATATTCTGTGGCCGGCCCTCGGTTTGGTCCCTTTCCCAGTATTCCCGTTCTAGCAGTGCCTCCTCCAATAACTAGAGAGACGATAAATATTCTCGATCCTAATTTGAATTCTACCGACATTCGTCGCCATCAGCTTGGTGGCGATGATGCCGTATCTTCTTCAGCTTCTACCGTCAGCCGGTTCAGCGGATCTACCACTTCTTCAGGAACAAGCACGTCGTCTTCAGATGACTCGTTGAACCAGCCACCATCGGCAGCTAGGGGTAGACATGTTCATCGGTATCATTTGAATCGTCAGTCATCAGATCCAACTGACCCTGAGGAAGATGTCGAAGATGGTCTTTTCCTGCCACCTAGAGACTGGAAGCTTTTGGAGAAAATATCCGCTGATCTGCTAAAGGACAATAACTTCAACTTACAGCCGACATCAAATTATACAAAAGGTGATGTAGCGGCCCCTCTGACAGTGCTGGATCCTGCAACACAGTATGATAATTTCGTGATACAGTTTGGTTCTGTAGAGGGAGACGTTAGTCCTTTTGCTTTAGGAGCCATTAACGAAATTATCGAGTCAATGGGTAAAGAAGATATGGAAAGCTCAATGGATACATTACAGATTGAGTTTTTCAAACGATTACATATGAGGCACGTTACAGTGCTGAATCCAGAAGTCACTAATATAAGACTCGTTGTTCCAACGGTCACAATTAAATATGGAGACTTGGAGATACGTGAGGAAAACAGGGATATTTTAAGCTTGGAAAATCACATTTATTTCGATTTTCATGATCTGAATCTGGTGGTCCGGTTACGAGAACAGTCTAGTGTTGATCAGATGTTACAGGCTCAACACAGCCCGGTAAAACATACTGTGTATCTTAACTTGGACAGTGCAACTATCGGACTGAGAAAGGGGGCAGAGACCGCCTCTAGTTTATTCGAACGTGCGCAAGAGTATAGTCCCGTGGTGTTCCAGATCGACCGTACTGAGTTCTGGTGGCATGAGGAACAGGAAACAACAGGCTCCTTACGTATAAAGTCGGTTGACTCATTTGTTATGAGTGACCAGGTACGGTGGGTAGCGGGATTTCTGGATAAAAATATCGAAGAGCTCAAGAGGATAAATGTATCTTCCACTAATGAGAGTAATCGCCCCAAGGTCAAACGGCAACAACAGGACCACAATAGGACAGCTTATGTGCTGTATCAGTTGGCCAAAGCGGGTGAATCGTTTAATATTCAACGGGATCCGTCTGTACTGACCCGACCTGCGTATATCATTCAGTCTGCTTTACATATTCGTGCTAGTACGAGTTGGAAGATTATCATGCGCCTTCGTCATATTCTGCGAACGGTTCCTGCCGAATGGAGGGCACATCATACGGAACTACTCATCAACGGGACCTTTGAAACGCCGCCAGATATCAAGCAGCAGACAATAGCCATTTTTTCCCGCTGGAGAAACTGGGAAATGACCAATATTTCCAGTAGCTATGTTTTCAGTTATGTATTTATGGAGACCTCTTTAAAACAGAGACTCATGTCGGTTGCTACGAGTACATCACTTGACATTGAAAGCATAGCACTACGATTGCAATACTCTGAATCAGAGGATTATCTCTGTTTTGATTATTTGAAGATTCTTTTCAATTGGTCCGGAAAGCCGTATAATTCTAGTGAATTCTCGGTTCCTCCTGATGAGACCGATAATGGTAATACTATTCTAGACTTTGAGTCTGTTCTCAGCTGTTTGCATATCAGAAGTCGATATAGTTATCTTCTTTTAGACGTTTATGCCAGTGTCGAGGAGATGGTTGCAAAGCGAAAGCCAGAGGCAGATTACGAATCTAATGGCCAAGTGCAGGAAAGCGAAGAAGCTTCTGCCAGCAATAACTCCAAATACGCATTCCCCATGTTAGCAATTAGGGCCAGCTTGTTGTTGGAGCAGCTTTCTTCGCTTGTTGTTCTGCCCTCGGCCGAAGTTGACTGTCAGGGACACAATATCAGACTCACCACGTTCTACGAGCAGCTGGATCCAGAAGACCATGCTCACGCAGCAATCAATGCGGTTGCCAACTGCACTCGTATGAGCGTGAATATTGGCCAAAGAGTTCAGGACCCAGGTCTGACTATGATTAAAGAGAAAATGTTCGAAATCCTTGTGACATCATCAGTCTTGACGCTCAGCGGGTCTGGGCATATGGCGTCTTGCTCGAAATATTTGGCGGCTCGTTCATCCCAGTTCAACATATCCTTGGAGAAGGATTTTAAAGCGATATCAGAGTTCGCATTAGAATTGGTTCAGAACGATTGTCAGTACATATGTGGACATTTGAAGCTCAAGGAGAAGACAGCGCGTCCTTCTGAGCCTAGGACAAAATCTTCCGAGCCTCCTGCCAAGCATTCAGGCAACACGTTTATACGGTTGAACTCAGTAGAGACCATTCTTACGTTAAAGGTACTGCCGTCGTTGTCAGTATTGTATCAGGCAAAGGATTCATACATCAAGGTCAGTGATTCAGACCAGGTTGTGGTGTCGGAGATCAGTGTTGACGAACAGCTATTCAAAATTGGAGGCACAATCAATGAAATGCAGTCTGGTGTGGATTTATTCTCTGCCAGAGTCAGACGATCCATAGTACTTGTACGAAGGGAAGAGCTAGCTGGAATGAAAGATCATTCAATCGATGTTTTAGGATCCATAGACGCCATAGAATGTGCTACAGAGTCGATAACAACTCTAATCAAACAAGCTGAAGCGGGAATCTGGCAGTCAGAGCTTCAACAACTGAAGGATCGATGGGGTCAATTGTGTAATGAGGCCAAAGGTACTTTTGGCAAAGCAAAGGTTATCAAACAGCAGACGCAGACGCCGACGCAGGCATCTCAAAGGGTGGCCAAATTTCCTCTGTTTAGAATGACTCTGAACTTTGCGAGTTCTTCCATGATAATACCAATATATGGATACTGCGTGGCAGTAGAATTGGATTCTTTTGGTTTACAAGCAAGTTCATTTTTACGCTTTGAAGATGGTTTTGCTGATGGATTCGTGACCAGAAGTCCAGTTGTCTTTACTACATCTATGGAAGAGTGGAGAGTTGTAGTCTATCGCAGAGGTGCAGAAAGCGAGAGGTTTACATTTGTCAGACTTCAGTCAGCGATACAGTTCAAGCTCTCGCAGGACGGGGGCAAAAAGACTAAAAATTTACTAAGCCTCAGTAGCGACTACACTAGATTTCTCGTTACGCCTGCTATAGTCCAGGCTTTGGTCGAAATATTTAGTAGCTTCTCAGAGGATATGGTGAAGATCTCTATCCCCAAGACGCCCGCTCCGACGCCAGCTCCGATGCCAGCTCCGACGCCAGCTCCGATGCCAGCTCCAACACCAGATGGTGACACTGGTGGGGAATCTTTCAAATTGCTTGAAAAGTTCAGTCGTACCTGTGTGGCCAGCATGCTTGTCAAGGATTTGTCTGTTGCTTGGCTGTTTGAAGACAAGGGTGTCAGTTTTACTTCTCATCCAGGTATACTATTTGGTTACGAACTATTGGATATTCAGGTTGAATCATTCACAGCACTCATGGTTCTGAAAAGTGTCTATCTTACGCCAGCAATTGAGAAGCAGATCTTTCTTACTGGGCCTGTTACCGGAAGGACAGCCAATTCTGCCTTGCTACCAAATGTCGAGCTGACTGTTGACTTTCATCGAGATATATCTCTCCGTTTAACAGGCGAGTCACTCAAACTTTCACTTCTTCCTAGCTGTGTTGTCCTCGTGTCGATGTTTCTGGATTCAATTTCCGCTGCTCAGGTGTTGATTGAAAAGCGAGTTATTCTCACCGATCTGCAAGAAAGTCCATCTCCGGTAAAGCCTTTAAAGTTGCCGTTTTCATGGCAGCTGAATGTCAAGTTTGATGGTGCGGTTATTGAACTTTGGGATGAGGCCGAATTCTTTAATACTGAAAAGGTCGTGGCTACCCCAGCCGTGAATCCTAATTCCATGTATGATGATGGTGATCCGACTAGGGCTCCTGTCGATGACCTTCGTATACCGGCTCTCGCTCTACAGACGCCAGCTATTATGGCTGTGTTTGAATATAAATCCAACAAGAAGCAACATTTGAAGGATAAATTTGGATGCGAAATAGTCATCACTCCTACTTCTAATGTCATTTATTCAAAGGTCGTTCCGGTGGTGGTAAGTATGACTAGATTAGTCAAGGAAGTCGTTCGATCAAACCACCAGTTCAATACTGCAAGAAAGAATGAGAGGAATCAGCTGGCCAGGAATAACAAGAGGGTATCATCTGTTGGCAATACAGGTCCTATTGCAGAAGACGTCCAGCTATTATTTTCAGCCATTGATGCGAATATTATTGTTAGATTCGACAGCCAGGAGTTAACACTAAGCTGTCTACCTACTGCAAAGGTCTCCGCTACTGTTTCTGCGGACAAGTGGTTTATTGGAGTCAATACCAGCGATGCTCCAACATCTGGCCGCATCGTAGCTGTTACCCTTAGTATCCATAAATTCAAAGCTTCTCTACAACACTTGTACTCGAGAGATGTCAGCGGATATATCTCTCTGGAAGACGTCATGGTATTGCTTACCAAAGGAAAAGCTGGTACTCCATTAGAGCCGATTAGAGTTGCTGGTAAGATAAGTGACATCATGTTTGACTTGAATATGAAGCAGATGCAGGATCTTGAGGTGTTTCAAAACATCTGGATGCCTTCAGGTTCTCTCAATGACACCCAGCGACATGGTGAGATTCCAACTTCTACGTTGATTGGTGAGCAGAATAATGCTGATAAAGGCATGGTTTTGAAATTCCGCCGCGCAAGTACTACAGTAGCGATTCCTTGGTCGATAGACTTTACCATTATCAAAATGCACGGTTTTATCGATATGGGCCAATCGATTGGTAAGTTTGATTGTAGGCTAGATAAGTTCTGGGTATCTCTACAAAAGAATTCGGACTGGGAACAGCACTTATCGTCTGCGATTGATCTGATCCACCTTCATTCTGAAGGCCGATTGGGAAGCACGCTGTCTCTGGATAAATTGCATCTTCGGACAGCTATTAAATGGGATAAAGAGGCAGAGAATGAGACTTTTATTGTTCCTCTGGTTCAAGGAGTTGCCGGCTTTAAGAGCATGGATGCGAAAATCTCACTGGAGTACCATACATTTGCTATGACCTATATTGAATCAGTGAACTTTGCAATGTCAAATCAGCGAGATCGTAATAGAATTCTTGGTGACCGGCTTATTGCTGTGGGAGACATTGGATCTGTCAGTTTTTTCTTTACCGCCTTGGCCGCTTCGTATTTCGTGGATATTGTATACACGTTTAAGAGACTGCGGAAGGCTAGCCATGCTTCTTATGAGGCCATTTTAAATGATTCAACGACCGATGAGCAACAGCTACAGCAGGGAGATATTTCAATGGCATCGAAACAGAGCCGACATGATAGAAAGAAATCAGATGATGAAGCGTTGGCAAATCTATTCTCCAAACTGCGCACTATGTTTGACTTGAGAATCAAGGCTCTGAATTTATATATATTCCCAAACACATTTAGCGATAGTTCGATATTCACGGCTAGCTTGAACATGGCCCATGCACGGTTTGTTCAAGAGCAAAAAGATGGCACTTTGGAATCTGACCTTCGGTTAAATATGAAGAGTGTCCTAGTGGCATTGGCTACTGCAAAGGCCGACTTGGATTCAGATATTGCTATGATGCCTGTGCCAGAGTTTTTGTCTTTTGCAACCGAGTCAGCTCGTGGTGGTACCATTATATATGTACCAGTTTTCCATGTTGCTATGAGATCCTGGCAGAAATTTGGTCTGCCAATAGTAGAATATACGTTCACCAGCTCTATAGGTGGGCGAGTGGATATTGGTTGGAATCTAGGTTCGGTTACTTTTATTCGGGAAATGTGGGAGAACCACGCTCGGGCTTTGGCACAAAGACAGCAAACGTATTCAATGACTATAAGCGATCGAAAGGTAATCGCTACTGGTGCCGACTTGGACAAGAACTTGAAGGAAGTAGAGTTGAATCCAGTATATACATATGTCGCGAGAGAGCCGCCGGAGATTGCCACACCTCAACTGAGACAAATGGGCGAGGCAACTCCGCCATTGGAGTGGATAGGCCTTCATCGACAGAAATTCCCGGGCTTGACCCATCAATTTGTAATTGTTGGTTTACAGACATTGGTTCATAATATCGGTAAGTTATCACCACGGCAGAAAGGAATTTGGCACACATACTAACAAATCGTGTTTTAGAGCAACTGTATGGAGAAGTTTTGGGCCATTCATGAGAAAGCTGATGATATTGATATTTATTTAACTGCATTTTATGATATGAATATACTAATAATTATATCCGGGATATCGAGCAGTGTGCTACAACACCTTCTGTTCATGCCTGGTCTCGTTTGCCTCATCGAGCAGGACTCTCATGTCACTCACCATCATTGAAGATGGACAACAAAAAGAGGAGCTACAACACCTTCTGTTCACGCCTGGTCTCCCACGGCATTACTGAATAAGGCTCTCCGAGGCTTAAATATGATTGATCGGACGGGAAATCTTGCTGTACTCGAGATGTGGTCGTAGCTGAAAGTGAGGTGTACGTGAATACTGTTGAACGAATGAGTGTCAAGGGCCGGGCCGCGTCCTGATGATAAAAAAAGCTTTTTCTATCGACATATCAACCTCTCAAAGAAATCCGCGCAGTTACAACGACTGTACCACCCGTTTCTGACAACCAAATCTTATATACTGAATCGCTGAGAAGGTACAAGCAACGACAGCAATAGACCCGCAAATAGGCCCTGCCCTCAGCGCACAACACTCTTATTAGAGTTCTTTCTGTTATGCTTTGATCAAGGTTATTACGCTCCCGGTTTAAAGCGAACAAACTGCCTCGAAATAGCGAGTGTGGAGATATATTGCATGCATGCATGCATTTTATGCCCTGCGTCAGGCGTGCTAGGCTGTGATTGATAACGTTAAATACAGCTTGCATCTCGGTTAACGGTATCTGGGAACATTGTCTCGCTGCATTCATCCAACACATAGCATCATTGGTGATTGAGATCAGAATCTACCCACATAGCCAGAGTGATTCCCAATGTTCAGCTATTTATTATTCAGTGCCATGATACACAATCATTCACCCATTTTGGTCTCACCTGGTCTTCGTCACAGAGCATCTGCTCCAAGCGACTTCTCGTCAAAGAATGCTCTTATCGGCGCGCACCCCGGAGATTAACCACCACGGTCATCTTGACTTGAATCCATCTTATCTATCTCGAGATCTAGCTGTAGAACCCTAATATCCAGTACAGCAGCAAGTCTCGATCACAGAATCCATCAGGTACACACTAGATTCAATCAGATAATATAGCAGTCATGAAATTATCACCTTTAAGCTGGTCGGGAAGTTTAGTAATTGCCAATTCCTTAGCACGGCCGCCGTCGCGAGTTCTGACGCCGACGCTGGAATTATCTTGGTGCCGGGCTCGGCATGTATCCACCGAATCCACATCGTCTTCTCCAAGATTCCTCACTGGATACTATTCATTGTTTCCCAAAACATTCCCCGATGGACCACCGCCCAAGGGCCCATTTCAAATCGACCCTAAACGGTTGAGACAAGAATTTCTCCAGTTACAAGCATCCACTCATCCCGATAAGGCCGGGTCGGTCGACCCCAACGACTCGTTACGCAAACAATTCGAGGGGCGTTCATCTCAGCTCAACATTGCTTATAAATCTCTTTTGAACCCACTACAGCGTGCCCAACACCTGTTGCTGATGCGTGGAATCGATGCCCTGTCTGAGCGAGATTCCCTGCACGATGAAGACTTATTAATGGATGTACTGATAGCTCGCGAAGCGATTGTTGATTCCACGTCCCGCGAAGATCTTATCTCACTGCAACAGGAAAACGACCGACGATATACCGAATCGGAGAACTCGCTGAACCGAGCTTTTGCAGCCGACGACCTTGAGACCGCCAAAATCGAGACCATCAGGTTGAGTTATTGGCAGAATCTGCGAGGCCAGATCTCTGATGCTCTCAACCAGTAGGAGCACTACCACCGTTGATGCCTCCGGCGGCTGGGCGCTGCCCAGACCCGTGGCTCCGCTTCGCGGAGGGCTGGCGTGCTCATACGATCCACTGGCGTGGCTGTAAATATACTCATAAATAATCATTATAACTATACACAATTTTTTTGTTTGTTTGATCATATACTATGTCTGCTAAGTCTCCCCGTTCATGCTAATGCTCATCATGCTTTCATTATCATCTACTGATCGTTTCTGGGTCGAGGCGTCTCCGTTCCTGTTATTAGTCGTGTTATTATTATCGTTGTTTTCGTAATCGTCTCCATCCATGACTGTGTATTCCAGCAGTTCAGAGTCGTTGGCCGGCACTTGACGAAGCCATTTCATCCGGGATCCACTTCTGCTGGTTTCAGAGATCTTGAATCCGTATATAGTCAACTCAAACTGTCCCTGTTGTTTTCGACGCCGAGTACACTCTATTTCAATGTCTGGATAAGCCTTGAGGAACAGGCCCGGGAACGAGGTCCCAAAAAAAGCCCCGTCGATACTTAGATAGCGGGAATTGGGGGGCACGTAAATATCCGTACAACAAGGACAATACAATCGAACTGTCTCGAATCCTGGCATATCGTGCCTGCCCACAGGCAATAATCCCGTACCATGACAAAAATATCTGGGACATGTTCCAAACTGCTGATAATGGAATTTCTGGGCCATAATCTGTAGGCCGGGTCTGGAGATTATGAATCGGGCATGGATCAGTCCATACAACTGTTCAGCGGATTGCTCTATGATTGGGATAGTGGGTAGTTTGGGAGGTGTTTCGGGCTCCAAATCGAGAATCAGTTCCAACGCCTCTTTATAATGAGGTATTAACGGACCTAATCCAGTGAGATTGAAGTCATCCTCAATGAACTCTTCAGATACCTCGGCAAAGAACTCATGGCCCACGATTGAACAAAAGCTTCGGATCCACGACTCGAAGTCAAGCGACCCGGAAGATGCATCATCTGACTCATCAAACAGAAAGTTATACTTGTCGCCAGTATTTGCCATTTTATCACCACCACCGCCGCCACCTCCTCCTTCAGCACCGTCGTCTGGAATATCCTGAGTTCTATCATCCTCTTCCTCTTCTTCTTCTTCTTCTTCTTCTTCCTCCTCCTCTTCTTCTTCCTCGTTTATGGATGTGTTGTGTTGGCGATGATGCCGTTGATGGGCTGAAGGCAGGTCTCGCTTTGACGACCCGCCAGGACCACTGCCACCACCAATAGAAGCAGCACCTTTACTCGAAGTAGGGCCTCCTCCACCAGTCGAGGTAGGTCTATCTCCTTGACGGAATGCGGCCGCTGCAGCGGCGGTGGCCTGCTGCTGTCTTTGAGGTTGGCCTTCCGGGTTGAAATTGGCGTCTCGCGATAGATTCGACATGTTATTATGTAAAGACGGAACGGAGCAAGCGAGAGATTTTACCAAAAGAAAAAGACGTGTCTTGCAAGCGAAAGACGAGAATCACTTGTAGTTCGCTGATGATTTCGTCAGTTGACAGTCACTCGTGTTCTGGATCTATTTACGGTCTTCTCACTCGTCTCGTGATGTCGTTATTCAAATACGAGATCAGTAGACGATTTATACACCAGTTTACTCGAGTGAAGGCACAAATACAGGAACAGGAACAAGAGCAAGTGAAGGTGTGAGTGAGGAGTGTATCTTCAGCTAAGTCCGACGGGTGAGATCTCCTGAGATGAGGTTGTTGGCAAATCACAAACACCGCTAGTGTGAGTCTTTCTGTTGCTAGCTGAAATGCTAGAGGGACGGTATCAGTGAAAGCAACACAGGACCTGGGCAATTGTGACGAGGTGGAAATATCTGAACTGGTCGGATTCTGTTGAGTGAAGAGCCGCTATAGAGAGCGAGAGGCAGAAACGATGATGGGAAATTCCATTATAAATTTGAGGCGGATATAGGGATGGCCGGCCGGAGACTGAACTAGTAGAAGAAATAGCAGATAATCAATAAATATCATCAACCTCCCCGACCTGCTATGGTGAAATCCAAGACTCCGTCCAGATCTATCAAGGCAAATGAAGCCAAGAGAAAGACGATTTTCAAGCCGGTTCTGGAAGACCCCTACGTGAAGGCCGAATGGTAAGCACTCCGCGAAGCGGAGCTACGGGTCTGGGCAGAGCCCAGCCGCCGGAGGCAGAGCTCGCGAACAGCAGTAACTAACCTATCAACAGGCCCGAGATCAGTCCGAAGGATGCAGACTTGATAGTAGAGCTTCTGATAGCTTTGATGCAGCCTTTGGGCGATTATAATGAGCTGATGGCCAGTTTGACAGGAAGAGGCAAGGACATGGACATGAAGCCGGAACTGCCGACGGTGGCTGATTATGTGACGATTGGATTCAACAGTACGAATGCTCTAGTTGAGGATTACAGTTATAAGAAGTTTTGGAGTGAGCAGGATGAGCAGGATGGATGCGAGGTGGTAGCTGTGTTTGTATGTCGATCCGATATCACTTCGTCACTGGTCACTTTGCATTTCCCGTTATTATGTGCTGGAGCATCATTAAAAGGTCCACCAGTAAAGCTTGTGGAACTTCCTAAAGGATCTATGGCGAGGATTTCGAAGGCTGTAGGAAGGCCCAACATTGGGGTTGTGGGGTTGAAGGTGGGCTGTCCAGGAACCAAGGCGTTAGTAGAGATTATTAGTCGGGTGGCGACGGTTGGTGTGCCTTGGTTAACGGCGCAGGCTTTACAAAGTCCGTCTATCAAGCGACTCAAGACGACTGCTCCTGTGAAACGGTGAGATTCAGGTTTTCAGGGGGTTATGCAGGGTTAGGCTGCTGTGTCGATCATGCCCCCTGATGGTCCCTGCATCTCTGCTCGCGACGATGGGCATGAGAACTATTTATTAATAGAAGAAGAAGATGGAAGGTAGAAGAACTGAATGAGACGATACCAAGCTGGTGTTTCGGTTTCCAATTCATCAGATCCACATAACTGACGCTGCATAACGGGAGTGTGGATAGATTTTACAAACAGCTCCTTACTCACACTTGGTATCTCTACTACTGTAGTTGTACTTACTCATAGACAATTTGTCAATAAATATGTTATCATTGTAAACTCTCGTGCTGGGCTTGTGTTGGACTCGTGTTGGACTCGTGTTGGACTCGTGCTGGACTCGTGTTGGACTCGTGCTGGATCCCCTGTTATCGTGCTTCCCACCGTAACCTTTACAAGAATGTCTGATAAAACGGTAAAATATTGATAGAGTCCATATCCATACTCTCTACATCCGACAGACAGGGTCTACCCGTAGCTCAAAATGCAGCTTATTCTTCTTGTGATTGTGGTCATTCTGTATACCAAGCTGGTTAATGCTATTGGTAAAGAGACTATCAAGGAACTGGTAAGTGACAATGAATGCCACGACGACGAAGCATAAGTTTGTTACTGACAATTCAGGCTTGGGAGGCCTACATCCGGGTGTCTCCATCTAGCATTTTCAAAGAGAGCCGGGC
The DNA here is from genome assembly GCA_030583365.1 of Sugiyamaella japonica. Lineage (NCBI taxonomy): Eukaryota > Fungi > Ascomycota > Dipodascomycetes > Dipodascales > Trichomonascaceae > Sugiyamaella > Sugiyamaella japonica. Next base: position 13,509 of record JAJMIG010000137.1, on the reverse strand, counting down.
AATGAAGAAAAAAGCTATAGATATTCATACTGAAAGATCCAATACCAGCAGTAAAGATGAGTTTGCCAAATGGGCCAAGCTCGACAGACAATATAGTGCAGCCAAGGCCCATATAGACAAGCTCAACAACCAAATGGCCCAGCAAAAGACCCAGTTCGGCTTCATTATCAAGGGCTTGTTATTTGTGGCTACCACTGGAGTCAAATTTTACGTTCGCATCAAATATAGAAAGAGCCCAGTGTTCTGGCTGCCGCCCAATGTTTTACCATATTACGTGCTATGGATCTTATCGTTTTCGTCGGCGCCAATGAACTCGGTGTCGGTGTCCAGTTGGCTGTTTATCAGCGAATGGGCTATTTCAAGCATTATTGGTGTGTGTGTCATGACGTTCAAGTGGTTCAGGTCTCCGCAGCAGCAACAACAAAGAAAGGACAAAGTATCCTCCTAATTTAATAACAGAGTATCATTTGTTTTGTAATATATCACAAATTTGTAGGTGTCGTAATCACGACGTTGGCGCCGTAATCACGTTGGTACCATTAAACTAATAGTGTACATGAATTATGATATATCGTTACATTATAAAAAAGTTAGTTAGTATTAAGCAATATAATTGTTGCGAATGCCCCACTGTAGAACATCTTTGGCATTAGAAAAGTCTTGGAAACATAACGGCGCGCCATGTTTCTTACCACCAAACCGCTTTTTACGAGGGTCCAGACTCTTATGAACGGTCTCCAACACCCCACAAGCTCGTGCCTCGTCGTTATTAGATGAATGAGTGTGACCTTTGAGATACGCTTCACGAAGAGATCCATTTGATCCACCTCCAAAACTGAGTCTGCCACTCCGGGTCGTCGACACTCTAGGAAGTGATTTGGCGTTGAGCAGCTTGTCTACGAGATAATGGAGCCACAGAATGTTGGTTCGAGGACAGAAACAGGACCAGTTGGCCTGCTGCTGGGTGGGATCTGGCGAAGGATAGACCATAACAGGAGACACAGACATCTGACTGCTTCCATTGTTAGTGGGATTCGGCGATGATTGCAAGCCACTGACAAAGGTTCTCATAAATCGATAGATATCAAACTGATAATCGCCTTTGCCGCGAAAAAAGTCCGGATGATCGAGGCGAGTGAAAATGACGTTCCCATCATCGGTCATTGCTCGTGATAGTGTATAATCAATGAGCGTCACCTTTAGCTCTTTACCCTCGAAAATGCTCGTCTCGTTATCGGAAAGAGACAAATCATTAAGCAGATCAGTGGTATGAGAAACAGACAAAGACGTTGCGGACGACATGGACGACGACCTGTCGACCTCATCTATCACTACATTACCCCAGTGAAGATCCCGGTGCTCGAAATCAAACTTGTCTTCTGCTATTGCCAGACTTTTCACCACCTGCCAGAAAATGGACAGTGCGTCGTGCCAAGACGTGAGCTCGAAATGCTCCAAATCAACACCTGCGTCTGCCATTACAATGATACAGTACATTTGATCGGGCTTGAAAAAGTCTGGACGGTAGCTTTCAGAGTGCTTTTCTTCGTTATAGTCATCCCATAGTTTAAGAAGTCGTTGTGGATACACTCCAGTGACGACTGAGGAATCTAAAACATCCACATATCCATCCAGTGGCATTAACATTCTGGCAATTGTCAGTTCCTGAATGATATCTTGAACAGGAAGCTGATCCAATTCCTCGTTGCCAAATGGTATGATTTTCAGGATTCTCGATGGCGAGCCGGGCGATTTCTGGATAAACACTTCACTAAAAGAAGCCTCTGCAAGTTTTTCGAGATTATTGAACCCATGGTCAATGTACTCTGAAAAGTCTTCAATCTCGGTACAACTACACAGAGATAACAGGTTCTGTAATTGAGTTTGTTCATATTCGGCAATAGGAATGCCTACTGTGAGCGAGTCTGAAGTTTCCGACCGAGCCAATGACAATAGAGACGTACTGGCACGTAACTTATTACGAAGCTTTTCTCTTGATCCGTCTACTGGAGTAGGCAGAGAAATCATTGACTTGTCGAAATTGGAATAATCTCCGGCAAGCGACGGCGATCTGGATATCGTGGATGAGGATGGGCTGGATGCATTGCGGAATAAAGACGACGAGCTAGGCGAAAAGGTTATTAATCTTTTCATGTCCTGAATAGATGATTTCTTTGAAAACCCATTCACGAGGGATAGTTTATGAGAATGTTTTGATTGTCGGCCAGTGGCGGCGGTCGTCAGAGGTGCGGGGATGTAATCCAAAGCGTTAATGGAAGTTTTTGCTTCTTTGGCTTTAGTGGATCTTAATGACAGTAGAGATGAATGTGGAGTGAGAGAGGTAATGAAAGAGGATCCGTATCGAGAAGTTCGTGAGTTGGACACAATGGAAGGAGAATGTGAGGGAAACCCATGACCTGTACTAGTACTATTAGCACTGTTGCTGCTACTACTGCTAGAGCTATCGAAGCTTGGTCTGGTGGTAAAGAAATCTTGCGAATTGACCAACGCGGTAGGACCGGAAATCGCTCCTTTTGTGACTCGCTTGTATCTGGCACTTGATGATGTTGATGATGATGATCCAGGATCTTTTTTATATGTCAATAGCGGAGACTGAGTAGCACTAGCACTACTGGTACTCGTGTTAGTACCAGCGCTAGAAACCGATTGGATTGACAAGTTGGAGAAATGGGATAAGGCCGGAGACGGCAGAGCAGTGGTAGGAGTTGTTTTGGCTGATAAAGAGGATCGAGGGGCGTATGAGTCCCGAGACGGAGGTCGGTTATGGGGGATATTCAGGTTATCTACATCCTCCGAGTCGGTCTCAAATGGGACAACTATTCCAGGCACTCTACGTGTGTCGTCTTCGTCGAGAAGGTCGTCTTCATCCTCGTCCGTGTCATCCCTGTTATGAAGAATCTGAGATAGGTTTTTTGCTACTGAGCTTCGTCTCAGATTGCCAGCATCCAGTAGAGTCGAGTATCGGCTGACAAGTGGTGTTGGTGGTGGTGGTTGTTTGGCGGTTGTCGTTGTCGTCGTTGTCGTGGCGGCGGTTGTTTGGATATCATTACAGGACGAGTTGGAGCCGGTGGAATATCTATGAATAGTGGACACGGAAGATCTTTGAGAGATGCGATTAATTCGGTTATTATTATTGTTGTTGTTCATCTTCACAGCGTCCAGCGTGTCTCGAGAAGATATCGACGACGATGTGGACAAGGTAGACAATGTGCGCACGAGCCGCGACAGTCGGCCTCCTCCGCCACCCTGTTTCGGAGGCGATTCTTCGTTTGTGAATCCTTTGAGCGATGTCTTGGACGGCGACCGCACTTTTCTCAGCACCTCTGTGGTTTCTGCTTCCCAAGACAGATTCTCCTTATTGGCGAGATCGATCTCCAGGGGCATGGGAGACTCGATTCCCAGGCCTATCGGGCTCGTCATATTGCTGGTCGTCACATTAGTGGACGGCACATCGTGTGCTTGTTGTATCTGGTTCCACTGTTGGAAGCCAGCCTGAGCTTTGGACAGCGTAGGATTGACGGTCTTTTTCTTGCCATAAGTGTTTTTCGACGACGACGAGCTGGAAAACGACTGGAACAGCGACCCACTGCGATTGTGCGAAAACAGTCTTCGCCGCTGCTTGTCTGTGGTGGGCGGTTCCATGATGGCCACTGTAGCTTATTGGCTGTCAATCAGTTAGCAACCACATCTCAGACTGTTTCAGTCGCCTGAGACCACCACCTACCCCGGGCCTAATTACCCACGAACTTGACCTGTCAACGGAGCCACACTTGTACTTACAATTGTGATCACTCGACGAGTCTGTATCCCTGTGCGAGTGTAAATATAACTTGTCAACCTCGCCTGCCGCCTCTCTGGGCCTACTTTACGACCGCTGCCGCAGCGGTTTGTTGTGGTGGGTACGCCCTGGCGCCGCCGGCACGCGAACGACGCGCGCCAACGCGGCCGTGGGCGGAGCTGCCTCCGGCGGCTGGGCGCTGCCCAGACCCGTTGCTCCGCTTCGCGGAGAGGCTGGGACCAGTTGGAGTTGGGAGTTGGAGCTCGCGCCAGCGAGCCAAACGGGTCCGGGCAGCGCCCGGCCGCCGGAGGCATCCCCCCAGGCCCCCAGACGCGTGGGCGTGGGCTTGGCCCCCTTGCTTGGGCCGGGAATTTTTCCCGTGCAGCCCTCACGATAGAGTTAGAGTTGGCCTGCTGCCTGGTGCTGCCCTATTGGTGAGACAGGTTGGTGAGACCCATGGATTCGGTCTCGAACCCACTTTGTCGCGCGATATTCTGAATCACACAGCCAGGTAGACCAGGAAACGAGCCAACGGTAACAAGAGGGAACAGAAGGAAACGGGAGAAACGGGACTACGAGACAGAAAAGCGAAACGGACAGACAACCCGGAAAAACTACTTGGCGCGTTTTGGTGGCTGCTATCACAGCTTATCTTGTAGTGTAACCAATGCGGGCGGAGAGGAATTTAGAGAAAACATTCTCTGCCGACAGCATTTCTTATATCATTGACACTTATCTAGACAGTGAGCAGGACGAGGCCCGAGACCAGGTCCCCCCGGCAGTGTGTACGTGTGATCCGTGTCCTTGTCAGTGCTACGTGGACCTCAGTAAGCACATTGAAATGCTCCAGAGAGACCTCAAGACGGCTGCTCAAGTAGGCCAGGCGTTGTTGAAGACTCACGAGAACCATGTGCTGGAATCAGAACAGGAAGCTGCTCGAATGGAAGAGTGCATCAACTGTATGACCCAGAATCTAAAGTCTGTAATGAATGAGAACAACAAACTGTTGTCTGATAACTCGCTACTGCTGAGCCAGCTTCATGACAACTCACAAGCGCTGAAACAGTCGGATTCGAAGATTGAGAAGTTGTCGTGCCAGTTGGACTCGTCCAAAGATCGCATAATCAAACTCAATACGTTTATGATGCAGGCCAAGGAGCTCGAGCTCCAGATCATGTCGCTGGAGAATGTCCGCGAAGCTCTACAAAACGATCTCCAGCAGACCACAAAGGAGAAATATGTGGCCGAACTCAAGTGGAGAAAGGCCGAACGGCTTTTGGAGAAACTGACCGGTCAATATGAAAAGTTGGAAGAACAGACATTGTCGCACCACGCGGTGCAACACCAACAAGACCCTTCTCCCAGACTGGCTTTCCTCACTGGTCAGTCTGTTAAGAGAACTGTTAGTCGATTACAGAGTAGAACGTTAGCGGTGGGACTGCTGGCAGATGAGAATAATGCTTATTCGTCAACTCCAGTCAAGACTCCAACCACCAACGCCCCTCATATCTGGTCGACCGAGGAATTCTTACCGTCACCACCGTCAAGTGGCGAGCGTGACCAGCGTAACCAGTGTGACAAGCGTGACAAATCACATGGACGAACAAACTCAGCCATTGAGAAATCAGGTCCTCTATATGAAGATGACTCGTTCCGACAGTATTTCCATGGCGGCCGCAAGCACCAACTGGACTCGCCGTTGCATAGTAAACATAATAGCATTATGACAGTAGATCTGCCCACGCCCGATGATACTATGGATGAAGAAGATACCATGACTCTTGAAGGTGGTGAAGAGGCCGCCGACTCCAGTGACCTGTCAGCCGATGAGTTGCTTGACAGCGATTCTCCATACGACACTCCCATGCCTGCTCCTCTTCGTAGAGTGACGTCTCATGAAAGCGTTTTGTCTGTGTTGATAGAAAACCGTCATCACAGTCTTGCCACTGCAGTTGATGTGTCGCCTGCATTCTATGGTCGCGTGAAAACTGACATTGCCGTTGCCGAGGTGTCACCAGAAACTAGTCTGGCTCCTCCGTCCAAACTGCTGAATCCAGAATACGCCAACTCGTCAAGAAGCAGGCAGCTTCTGTTTGCAGCCATTGCCAACAACAACGTCAAAAAGTCTTTGCCACGGCGTAGCTCCATCTCCTCGTCTGACTCGTCTTCGTCTTCCGACCACAATCGGTCGAATAATACCTGGTCGTCTCTCTTATCTCGACTGAGAAATTCCACCACCACTCCTGCCGCTGCCTTGGCCAGCACCTCTTCAGAGGTGCTTTTTCCAAAGAGTTTTCCGGGTCCTCCTATCCAGACGCCTGTCTCTATCAGCAGTGTGTCGGAGGCTCTAAACACGACTTTCATGTAATGAGCCATATTTATTATTTATTTATTTATCTGTTACACCATTGAGCGCTCTGTCTGGATAGACTGCACCCCCCACGGCCCTAGGCGCGGTCACCAGGAACAGGATGCAGGGTGCCCTGATCGTCGAGCCTGGTCCCGCAAATAGCAGTTGCCAAGTCTGTAGCTAGCGCGTTCTGCCCTATTCTAAGCAACCCAGTTGCCCAAAAGGGTGCGGATTATGCCCAAAAGAGACAGGAAACGCTGCTTTTGGCGGTTGTTTATCAAAACACCGCTCGAGAAGCCAATCAACCATTTTCGAGTCGAAAAAAAAAAAAACGGATCCCCGGTTGAACTATAGTACGCCCATTAAACCCACCTTTTTGAAAAGCATAGTTTAGACATTAAACTTTGTTGTTAGTAACGTATAATTCACATGACAGGTACTACGTTTTTTTCAGATCAACCTCTAAGTCGTCATCTGGTGGGCTCTTTTTTTTTTCACAGACCGCTTAGCATTGGATCCTGCTGCTGGTTTTGTCAACTGACCTATGCACAGCGCTGGCACCGAACCAGGGGCCGACTTGTCAGATTCGGTGGCATGTCTCTCGTGTATGCAGCATGTGCAGCCCGGTGCCTGACGAGCCAGACAGTAAATAGTGAGAGATAAAAAAAACCACACAAACAAAAAAAAATATATACTGAGACGTTTATACGTCACAACATTCACATCTGTGGTAAAGATAGAATCGTTATTTTTCGTTAATCAGCAGGTATCATCGAATGGACAGCGCTAGCTTGCACCGGCTGCTGGCTGAGCTGGTACAAGAGCTAAACGATGGAGAGGCGGTAATTCAGGCACTTCAAGGCCGTGATGGTGAGTGGTATTGGAAACTCGTGGTGGACAATTCTAACACAACCAATCAGATCCTAATAGTAAGCAGACAACAGCACGGGTTCGAGCAGAATTGGAAGATATCCGAAACGATATACGAGATGTTGAAGACAAGATAAGGCTTCTTGGTAAGGATTAGTCGTCGGGTTTGACGTTTCCGTTTGTATTATATGATAATAATAATGAACAACAATGATGATTAGTGTAGGTCAATAAAACACAATCGGATATTATAACAGGAAAGTACCTTTCATATAACAAATAACCTTACAAACAAATGTTTGTAATTGTAATTAGCTCTCGTGCTCTTTGCTATATTCTAGTTACTCCTCTTTATATAACAGTAACTAGAGATGGCTATCTATGATCCAACTGTCAATGATAAATACTGCCCTCGCAAGCAGGGTCCTAAGACATGTGCGGCGCAGATAAAAACACCCGGGCAAGGGTAGATCCGATGAGGGTGAAAAATATATGTCGATCACCAGAGATCAAAAAAATTATGGATTAATGGACCCTCGAGTGAAGAAACATAGTCAAGTAACTACAAAAATTCAAAATCATAGGGTAATATGGTGGATTCATTCTTTGTGAATCCGACCAAACGCCGCAAGACCGCCAGTGGAGCAGGTGTGAAAGGGGATGTGAGACCGAGAAGAAAACAGAATGGTACCAACAGCACAAATGGATCATTGACGAAAAAAACTAATGGAAGAACCATAGAGAGAACTGCTGAACGCGTGGACGACGATGACGATGAAGGGATTCGATCAGATGACCTCGATAGCGATGTGTCTATGGACGACGGGGCTCAGGAGCATGTGGATTCCGACTCGGAAGAAGAGTTTGGCCTCGAAACTGAAGCAGACAAAAGAAGACGACTGGCTAAACAGTATCTGGAAAACATCCAGAACGAACTGGATTTGAATACTGGAGACGATGCATTTGACGCTAAAGACCTCGACCGAGAGATCATTAGTAGAAGACTCAAAGAAGACGTTGCCGAAACGGTTGGCAAGGTCTATCGATTCATAGCCGACTCACTAGATATTGTCAATGTGAATCATGACAACAAACGGTTCCAACTGACACAGGCAAAACCATACGGCATGACATGCATTGCTACCAATTATCCATTTGCATATACGACATCCAAAGACCTGACGGTGACAAAGTGGGACATTTCCAACGCCATGAAACCGAGAATCGTTCGCTTTGTAAAGGGCAATCACCGAGTCAAGCTCCCAGAACAGAGAGAAAAGTTCCAAGGCCACTTTGACGAGATTCTTTGCGTAGCAGCGTCGTCTGATGGAAAATACGTCGCCACAGGAGGAAGAGACCGCAGAATCGTCATCTGGTCAGCGGAAAGCCTGGCACCCATCAAAGTGTTTGAGACTCGAGATCGCAAGGGCGTTGTAATGGGCCTTGTGTTTCGCAGAAACACAAACGAGCTTTACGCCTCGTGTGCCGACCTTAAAGTGCGAACCTTCAATCTAGACCAATTAGCACAGGTGGAGATTCTATTTGGCCATCAGGACGAGGTGGCCGACATCTCGGCTCTAGGACAGGAACGATGTGTCAGTGTAGGATCACGAGATCGCACGGCCATCATCTGGAAGATTTCCGAAGAGACAAGACTGACGTTTCGAGGTGCTGATACGATTAGTGCCAGTGCCAGTGCCAGTGCCACACGAAAGCGATCCTCCCACGACACATACGACGCATATTCTCCGTCGAGCAAAATCCTCGAAGGAAGCATCGACTGCTGTTCCATGATTGACGACCAGCTGTTTGTCACTGGCTCGGATAACGGCAACATCAGTCTGTGGTCGGTGAACAAGAAAAAACCTCTATTCGTATTTCGTGAAGCCCATGGCCGAGCTCACTCCATGGAACCACACCAAGTATCTGCCGAGCAGACCACCTCCATCTCCATTATCCCTCCACCAGCACTCCCTAGACACATCACCAGCATCTATGCCGTGCCGTACTCGGATACCTTTTTCACTGGGTCCTGGGATGGCGCCATTCGCATATGGAAAATCAACCAGGACCTGAGAAGCTTTGAACCAGTGGGTGCCATTGCAGGCGCCACGGGAATCATCAATCGCATCTCGGTCGTCGAGACTGGCGCCAAAGGTTCTGAGACATTCACCGTCGTGGGCGCCGTATCCAAAGAACTCCGCCTGGGACGGTGGCTCAAGGTCAAGGGCAAAAACGGTTTATTGACGGCCATCATCAGCAGAAAATACTAGTCGTCTGTAAAACCGAAAATCTGTAAATTATTATGCATTTTGTAAGTATCATTAGGTGGTGCCTCCGGCGGCTGGGCTCCGCCCAGACCTGGTTGCTCTCCACTTCGTGGAGAGAGAAAGACACAAAGTGCATGCCTATTAAGAGTTCATTTCCTTATATAGGTAGATAGAAAGATATACAAATCCAAAAACATTCACAATTTTTTTATGACGGTTAAAAAAAAGAGAAACAATCGCACATCTGCCACATGAAAGTTTGGAATAAAAAAAAAGGTTTATGATTGGATTGCACAAATGAGAGAATGATTGATTGATTGATCTTTTTGGTCGAGACCCGCGTGTCGCTTAAGAACGAGGCTTCTCCTTCTTCTCCTTCCAAAGAGCAAGCAGAGAAACACCAGACACTTTGACAACCTTGAAACGAACACCGGGAATATCACCCTTGGCTTTACCCTTACGACCGAAACCAGCCAACAAAACCTCGTCGTTCTCGTCAACAAAGTTCAAACAACCATCATTGGGAACGAAAGCAGTCACCTTCTTACCGTTCTTGATAAGTTGCACTCTGACACACTTTCGGATAGCAGAGTTGGGCTGTTTGGCCTCAACACCAATCTTCTCAAGCACAATGCCCTTGGCGTGAGAAGAACCTCCAAAGGGAGACGACTTGAAAGCAGTTCCGAGCAAACGCTTCTTATAAGACAAATCGGCCCATCGGTTGTCACGACGAGTGGTTCTCAGCTTTCTGGCTGAGTTCAATCCTCTTGGCTTTCCTTTTCCCATTTTGATTTGATTTGATTTTCTTGGATCGTCTAATGGAGATGGTGATAGTAGATTCGGAAAGCTATCCAACTGAAGATATTGAATGCGAATGTCGTCGTCTGTTGTGTGGGAGTTGGCAACCTATTACTTTGTTGGGAAGGGTGTGACCTGATATTTCCTCAAACGGTAAAATTGAAACTACCCTAACATCAGCTCCTGGAAATGCGCTTGGGAGTGATTGAAGATTTTCCAGCCGTGCTTAGTGGTCAGTGGCGCTCAACGGTCACTCTGCTACGCCACAGTTTATGCCACAGCCTATCCTTTGCTTTACCTGTTGATCTATCTTATCTTTTGATAAATATTACTTAACATGACTGCCAGAGATCTCAGAACAGACGCTGCAGACACCAGTTTGTTTATAAGTTAGCTGCGATGTAACTGCTCAATGGTACACCAAGCCCGTCATCAGATTCAGACTGGCCTACCATTAGGAGTGATACGATTTCACCATGCAGAGACGACTAATGCCATAAGCATATAACTAGCGTTTTGTGTGATTGTCATCTGGTCTGGCTCAATCGATTCATGTCCATTCTCTAAAGGCAAGTTATCACGAATTTATTACACGATACCCTGCATCAGTTGTGCCACTCCTATGTAGCACTGGCACCCCCCATCAGAGCTGTATACTCAATACCTCATCTGCCAATTCAACAGAAGTGAATCTGCGTAATGCACCGAGCAAGCGCTGCTTCCTAGATAAGGCTCAAATTCATGATTACAGTAATGTAGTTAATCTTGGATCGTGGCGTTGCTGGTGGGGGCCATGAATGGGGGTCTATCTGCACGGCTGGTCGTACACCGTTATCAAGCGAATTAACTTTAGATTATATACCTAGGGCCCCTGAGTGGTAGTAGTAGCATCAGACCAATGAAAGCGTAATTATAGAAAATCACAATTAGGCACAATGAGTGACCAAGTAACAGATAGACATATATCAAAGACAATTGATGAGATCTCATTAGGAAGCGACTGGCAACATAGAAAATTGATCCAACTACCTGATGTTCTAATTCCTTATAGATTGGCCATGTGCTCATATAGTGCCGCCATGCTGGCTACCACGGTGGGATTTCCTTTGGATTCAGTGAAAACAAGACTGCAAACTCATAAATTTCACGGCGCATGGCAGTGTATTGTAGATACTGAAAGACATGAAGGGATCAGAGGGTTCTATAGAGGATTGACTGCTCCATTATTATCCTCTAGTGCAGTGAGATCTATAAGCATAACAGTCTATTCAAGTTCAATCCCATACTGGTCTCAGCTTTGGTTTTCTTTGTACGAGGCTCCAAAATCAAAGGGCACATTATGGACGACGATTGATTGGATATCAAGAACAAGTCCAATTACATTTTGTGCAGGAGCATTAGCAGGATCTGTCTGCTCGGTGGTCTCATGCCCCTTTGAGTTGACCAAAATAGCATCCCAGATAGAGGTCTTAGTTCAAAGAAATCAACGGACGACGACATCAAGCAGGAATGGTGCAGCCACCACTACCACCAATACCCCAACAACAACAAAAGGAACCGTCCAAATAGCACGTGAACTTGTCAGAAAAGGTGGCATTGCTGCGCTTTATGGTGGTTACCGTTATCATCTTTGTAAGTAATCTCTTGGCACCTAACCGGTATATACACATTACTAACACCCACAGTACGGGACATTATAGGCTCTGGATTATATTTCACAGTGTATGAAAACGCTAAAGTGGCCATCTCAAATATTATGCAGTCGGATAAACCCCATCCTGTTTCAATAGCTCTTGGCGGGGCGTTGGCTGGTACCATTTGTTGGATGGCAGTGTATCCTATAGATACGTATAAAGGAATAGTTCAGCGGGATTTGTATGCTTCAAGCCTTGACCCATTATCTGCCACTCTTACAAAATCAAAGAAACCCATTCGACTATCATCTATGTTTCATAGACGAATGTATAGAGGGTTGGGACTGTCAATTGCGCGGACTAGTATTATTGGCATGACTTTTTTCTCTTGTTATGAGCAATTGGTGAAGTGGATTTAGTGCTTATCGGATCAGCTAGATGTATTGATGCGAAGAGGGCATTGTACCTCATCTGTATGGCATCGTGCATCTTGCATGTTTTCCATGGGCGCAGTAGAAGGTTCACCCACTCCACAATGATGGAGTAGACAGTGAGATTAGTGGCAGCAATCTCTATGTATATAGTAATAGTAATAGTTGTAAGAATAGGCCGGAACATAGCGAACGAGACACCAGATAAACCCCAAATCAAAATGGCGTATAGACAGATAATAGATATAGCACTGTTATGAGAGCCTTTTCTCAAGAGATAATACGCGAAACCAATGAGCATATCTCACATGTCGAGTGACTGTCGAGATTGCCGTCAGATTTCACGACTACTTGGAGGATCTTCAATTCAAGATCTGGTAAACACAACTCTTGTCGGATAACCGTTTTGAAAACGCAGTTAAGTCACGCTCCCTCTAGTGTCGTCAACTTTAAAAAGAAACATAGATAGATATATAATTATGGAAAAAATACAATAAAACAACACAAAGGAAGACGTATTCAACATGTACCACCACCAGATAAGGGCTTGTCAGAATTTTTGAAACTTTTTATCTGGAAGTTCACAGTTGGATTCAACATGTTAGGGCGGTTTTTCCCTTGTTAAAATGTCACTGTGAAATCATTTCTCTCGCGAACCAACATAGAGAGTAAGTCTGCGTCTTTGGCGAGGCTGCTTTCGACCGTCAGTTATTTCAGCCATGTCAGCCAGTTTTTAATATTTGACGGCATGGTGTTGGAGCTGCAATTGCATACTTTACGGGGCAGTAATCTGGACAACCCAATCTCAACCCCTTTCATATGCACTGGGCATCAGGATCGTGCCACCGTAATCCACACATCAGACAACTGTACGAAATCAGTCTAAGTGGTTGTCAGCTCTATGGGGCTCTATTTGGGATTCGTAGAGGTTAGAATAGAAACGCTGATCTTGTAGATTTAAACAGACAACAGACAATAAATGATAAGTTAAGTCAAGTTAAGGGAAAAGTAGAAGAGGTACTTTATTTTAAGCAATATTTACTGTCTGTATGACTTCCATATGGTCAAAAACAAGTAATATTTCAGATTCAATGTAATTTGGTTTAATTTCAGTATCATTTACTGTCAATATAAAGTGTTTTCAGGCGGTCCAAAAAAGATTACGATTACGATTACGTATCATTTATTGTCTGTTTAAATCTACAAGATCAGCGACATTAAGTTATTCATATCAATATATTTATGTTCAGTGTTCATAAGCATCCTCCGTTACTCCGCATTCACGCTAGGAGATCGGGTTTTTACTACCAATCCCGAGTAAATCATTGTTCTGATGGAAACTACCCCGAAGAATTCC